>JBBPBX010086024.1:0-14981 GCA_038048925.1 Garcialebias charrua | reverse complement strand
GTGACACTTCTTTGGAGCCAACTTGAGATTGTGAGCCTGTAATCTCTGGAACACCATATGCAAACGCTGTAGTGCCACTTCTTCAGTGGGGGCAAACACCAGGACGTCGTCAAGGTAACACAGCACACTGAGGAAGTTCTGATCTCCAAAAATGCCCAACATCATCCTCATAAAGGTCGCTGGACTGTTGCACAGTCCCTGTGGCATACGATTGTATTCGTATAACCCGAACGGTGATGTGAATGCTGTATACTTGCGGTCCTGGTCATGCACCTCCACATTATAGTAGCCTGAAGTCAGGTCCATTGTGGAGAAAAATCCATTTCCTCCTAAAGCAGCCAATGCATCGGCTGGATGTGGAAGAGGATGGGCATCTTTGACAGTTCTAGCGTTAAGCCAACGAAAGTCATTACATATTCTTAAATCGCCAGACTTCTTCCAAACTAAGACCAGAGGTGATGCAAAATCACTGGAAGACTTCTGAATTATTTCCCGTTCCTCCATCTCATTCAGAGCTTGTCTTAATTTGTCATAATGAGTTGGTGGCACACGTCGGCATGGCAACCGGAACGGCTTGTCATCTACTACTCGAATCCGATGGACATAGCCTGTAGCTTTGCCACAATCTAGTTTGTCTCTTGAGAAAATTTACTCAAACTGGACTATGAGGTCAACTAGTTTCTCTGTCCTAGGTTGGGATACTTCACATGAGTCGATATCAATGTCAGACAACCCCAGATTTTGCAGCCTTGCATGTAAAGAGCTACTGTCACCTGTTGCTCGCTCTGAAGATGGATGATCAGGCAAGGTAGAAACATCAGTGACTAAACTCTGCTCATCGTTGCACTGTGCTGAGTCAGTAAGTGGCAGTTGGATATTCTGTTGCAGGTAGGAATTAGTGGGGTTGAAGCTCTCCACCGCTGCACAGATAAACACGTCGGCCAGCTTCATGTTTCGTTTTAAAGTCATTGGCTTGTCAAAGGGGTTTAACCCTTAGATGCATAAGTAGGGTCAAAAATGACCCCGAGGGTTGTTATTCTTCAAAATCTCTGAAACTAAAAGTTTTTACTCTTCCATATTCCAGGTATTCCTCATAAAACATGTTTGTGACTTCAAGCCATTTGAATTTTTTAAAATGTTTTTATACATTTTCAGAAATTGCAGTTTTTGTGTCACTACCCCAGTTTTTCATGAGTGGGATCAAAAATGACCCCAAGCATTTCCTATAGAATCTCAAGGGCTTGCTTTGGGAACCTTTGATTCTTTTTTTTTTCCCATTTATAGATGGCCTCCCTTCACACCTTTTAGCCATCCTCTCACTCCAATATTTTTTTTTAAAGAGAGAAAGAAAGAAAAGAGAAAGTAAGACAACAAATCAACAATTATCAACCAAAAGAGCACAAGGCAAACACACCCAACCTCCGTCCACAATCCTGCAAAGCACATGACAGAACACAACAATGGAACATACATGCATAAAGACTAATAATATTCATGAGCTTGCAGTAGAATTCTATAAATACACATACCCATATCTACAAATATATATATAGTATACATACATATACTTTTATATTCATTTATATACCCATCTACATATCTGCATATATCTATATATACATCCCTGCATCCATTTGTGTGTGGTTGTGAGCATGCATAAGTGTATAAGGTTCCTCGAATAGAACATTTAGTATCGACTGTGAAGCATCAGAGATCCGTCCCCCCAAAGCCCGAGGCAGACGAAGGGGCGATCAAAGCCCAAGACCCCAGGAAGGACCCCGAGCCCAGAGTTAATACATTTTCAGAAATTGCAGTTTTTGTGTCACTACCCCAGTTTTTCATGAGTGGGGTCAAAAATGACCCCAAGCATTTCCTATAGAATCTCAAGGGCTTGCTTTGGGAACCTTTGATTCTTACCAACTGTGACTGTCAAGATACATTTTCTGTCTCATTTACACATCTGATACCTGCAGTCTCACCACAAGGAGGTCAGTTTGACACAGCAGCATACATGTATTATCTGCATTTACCAACTCCATGACTTTACTGTGATAGAATATCATGTTGGTCAACAAAGTAGACACTCTTAGCTAACTACAACATAATGTTAGTACTTAAGCAAGCTAACATTACACTAATTTAGTAAGCCAGTTGATATTACTGGATTTGTTGTGTAGAGACTCACTGTATTCATAATTCCTTGTAACAAATGCAAACCTGTTAGGTAACCTATTATATAGTATTATATATATTGTATTATATATAAATTATTTAAAAAATCTGTATGTCTCTTTTAACACCAAGCCACAATTTACTGAGAAGTCAGTCAGGGCCTGCACCTGGGTTTAGCACCATCTCTCCAATAGATGCATGAAAGTTGTTTATCAGTGATAGTATATTAGAAGGGCAGCACGGTGGTGCAACTGGTAGAGCTGCTACCTCTCAGCGAGCAGGTCCCTGGTTCAAATCTGTGGGCCTTTCTGGGTGGAGTTTGCATGTTCTCTCCGTGCATGCGTGGGTTCCCTCCAGGTACTCTGGTTTCCTCCCACAGACCAAAAACATGCATGTTAGGCTGATTGGTAACTCTGAGTGAATGGTGGTTTGTCTCTATGTAGCCCTGTAATGGACTTGCAACCTGTCCAGTGTGTACACTGCCCCACGCACAGTGATTGTTGGACATGGGCACCGGCGACCCCCATGACCCAAAAATGAAAGAAGCGGGTAAAAGATAATGGATGGATGGATAGTATATTAGAAGAGATGTTGACATGAACAAACACGGAGGGAAGAAGAGTCGCAATAAGAAGAGGAAAAGAGTGGAAAAATCTAAGCAAACAGGAGCTCATGGCCTTCATTGGAGTGACCATTATTGCAAGAAGTGAGAAGAACTGGAATGTACCAATGTGTGTGCTCTTTGGGATTTTTCTACAAAACCCAAGGTACCCTGAACCTACCAACCAACATCACTGAAGCAACTGGAAGATGTGGAGTAGGGGTGGGCGATATTACCAAAAAATGATATCACGATATATTTTTTGAAATACCCCGATAACGATATCAGACGATATTTCACATTTTCTCCTTTTATTGAATCAACCAAACAAATGTGTAATTTAAAAATGACTTTTCATAAACAGTCACCAGAATACAAAAAAATATATTCATATTTAACAAGCAAAAATATATATACCGCACCAGCCGCCACTGAGGTGTGCGGTAATGACTATTCTAACACTTTAACACATTTTAAAAGAGCATACAGTAAATAAAAATAATAATTTCTTACTTTAAGCGGCAGCTTCTGTCATCAGTTTGCCTGTTAGCTCCAGCTGTTAGCTCCAGCTGTTAGCTCCAGTTGTTAGCACCGCTGCGTTACGTCTGAGCTTCGCAGCTTTCTGTAGCACCACGCAGTTTAAACCCTTTACAGGAAGGACTGTTAGTATCCTAACTTCATACAGTTGGAGACAGAAAAAGTTTTAATAACTTACCGACGCCGCAGTCTGTGCGCGCCGCCGCCTTCAGCTGTTAGCATTTAGCCCCCGAACCCGCAGCTCCGGGCAGTCCGGTTTAGCTGCACGCACCTCCTAAAAGGTTGTCGGCTTTATTATTCCAAGTTAGCTCGTTGTCCCCCGATGTCTTCGGCTTCCAGTCCGACATCGAGGCGAGCTCCAGGGACCTCTGATCGCACAAAGCCGGCTGCCCGGTGAAGCTACGAGATGCAACTATGAGGCTAATGCTAGCTCGTTCCTCCTCCTCGCGGTGTGCGCGCGCATGCGTATTAACAAAATGTAGGGCATCTCCACATGAAGGCAGTCTCCACGGAACACCGGCTGCTGTCTGCTGCTTCACGCGGTCCGCGTTCCTCCACAAAACCACCGTTATTGCAAAGTGACGGAGTCAAATGACGTCATCATAGGATGCCGCGATATAATTTTTTTCACCGGTGTCAAAAAATCCACCGGTATTATCGTAAACGAGACGATATGGCCCACCCCTAATGTGGAGTGACAAAAGTTGCAAACAAGTAACAGGAGAGAGGCACAGAGAGCCAACAGAAGAGAAAGATGTGCCAGATGTGTCCAAGAAACAAAGATAACAAAGCCACCAATTGGTGCAGGAAATGTAGAACTCCAGTGTGCAATGGTCACAGCAACAATCAAATAGTTTGTGACAACTGCACACAGTGAATAGAAAAAAATATGTTTGTATGGGCACATGTGAGTGTACAGTGTTCTGGTTGTATGTTCATTCTCTTTTTTGTCCTTCAGACAGATGGACATTCTAGCAATAATTTTTGAAGATTTTTGATGTTATTTCGTGTGAAAAAACGATATAAAAAGTTATGAATAAGCATGTTAAATGTAAAATCAATCTTTTGTTGACCCAAATATAATAAATATAATCGCCTTTGACCAAAATTAAAAACATCATTTAAATTCATTGCAAAAACATATTGGCCCTCATGCACGAACCGTTCGTACGCACAGATTTGTTCTTAAACTGTGCGTACGAGTGATTTAGGATCATTTGTGGCATTCAACAATGTTTTCGTATCCTACGATTTTTTTCAGATACGAACAAAATTTACGAGTGGTCCGGACCTGTCGTATATTTTAGGAGCGTCAGTCTGCTGTCATCCAGACGGAATTTCTCCACTAATAACTTCATATTTCGTTATTTAGAAAATATTTAGAGTTTAAAAAAGTCACGCACCACAATTGTTTTTGACAATAGGTTCTGTTTGAAGTCGAATTATAATTTTAAATGTAATAATGACTAACGGATTAAAGTATTTAAATTAAAATCAATTTGTTATCAATGCCGTTTTCTAACACTACAATATCAATATGAAGATCTCAAACTGAAACCAACTTAAATTATGAATTAATTTAAGTTTAATTTGTCTCGGTAACACAGACTTCGGTAACGCAGACTTTACATCGACCTCCTCCTGTCACAGTCATAGCTGTCAGATAGCTCAATGAGTAGAACGTTGTGTCACAATTCCGAACTTTATGGGTTCGAGTCCCACATGGGACAACATTTTTTTTTCTCCTTTTATTTCATTCCAGATTTAAAAAACACAAGAAAACTATTTACAATACAACAAGAAATGAAGCATAAAGTCTTTTTAATCTGGAATGAATAAATAATCTAAAGAAAGAAGGAAAAAAGAAAATAGTCATACCTCGTGGGAATCAAACCCACGAGGTCTCGATAAGCGGTGCAATGCTTTAACTAGTGGGCCACCAGGTCGCGTGTATATTTTAAGGTCCACATTTCTTATAAACAAACATTCTTTGGCTTTAGTTGGTCATTTACCCCCATGAGTGACGCTGCTAATAAGGACAGATTTTCTGTTCTTGACCTCAGAGAGCAGAACTACAATCTCCGCACCTGTACAGTTCTTCTTTTTACTTTTCGCTGTCATTTTATGAACGGACCGTCCTGCTCCCTGAGGCAGGAAACGTAGCCTTATATGGTGTTTTGAGGGGTGGGAATTATGTAAATGACCTCTCCGCGTGCACGCGCAGGTGAATAGAACAGGTGGGATTCATCATATTTGCGCAGCCATTTACACACTTTTCCTAAGGATAGAAGAGTTTGTTGAATCTGACGTGGCATGTTTGTACAAACGCTTCGTACGAACAAAAGTAGGAGAAATTTAGGATAGAAATACGAACATGTTCGTGATTGAGGGCCATTGATTATAATTGGGGTCATTTTTGACCCCACTCATGGAAGTATATAGGTATTGGTTGTTCATGCATCCTAGGGTTAACACTTTCACTGGAAGCCACCCATCCTTTTTAAGATGTGCCACAGTTCTCCCAACCATAACTGACCTTGGCCTTGACCTTACTGCGGTGGGTTCGACCACTATGGCACTGTCCACTCCCTCATTATCTCCTAGCTGCAGCCTGCCCCAGACCAGGTGCTTGGTCAGTGGTTCCAAGGTTATGGCTCTCCTTAGCTTGACAGTTCCAATCTTATCACTGACACTCTCTGGAACCACCACCTCTGACATCAAACTCAGCACATTGTGATCAGACATGTCTTCTGCATTTAAGATCTTGCCGCCTTCCACCCCTAGATCATCTTTTGTCTTCAGGTGGTTGACCAAATGCCTCATAAGGTTGCTGCCTATGATGAGGTCCTAACTTTGTCCTGCGACCACCAGCATAGGCACGACAACTCTGCAGCCATACATTTCCACAGTAATGTCACACACACCGGATGGAATTGTCCTTGAACCACCACAACCAATAAGTACAACATCAGTGTGTTCAGTGAGCAAGGTGGGGGTCTGCAACACTGCATGATCTAAAAGGTGTGGCAACAGATCGGCACTGAGGGTGCAGGCCATCAAGCCACTATCGAGCATTGCTTTAACAGACACTTTGCCAACAAGGGTTATATTTTCATAGAACAGTTTATCATGTTGTTTTAGTCTTTGGGTGTTCTGAAGTACTGGTTGATGGCCAAGCTGTCGTTCTTTACGGACAGCTTGGTACACAGACTCCAAATCATCAAAATCAGTCTCTTGGGGTGCAATTTCAAGCCTAACACTTGCCCCCTCCACACGTAGGCCAGCTAGTTTCCCAGCTGCTGAGCAGCTGATTCAGGCCCTCTTGCTTTGTTAGATACGGCCCTGGGGCACCAAGCTCGAGTGTGATCAGCAGCATAGCAAATGAAGCACAGCTGATTGGCTCTTTTGTGTTCGGTTTCGATGAGCTCGGACATCATCTTCAGCAGGTGGCTTTACTTGTCGAGGCTGACTCTCCAGAACTTTCTCCAACAGGGCTATCACATGTTCAAGACGATCAGTAGACACTGGTGCATTAAGACCAGTAGATGGTACTGAGGTAACGGTCGGCGATGGTGTGGTACCTTTCTTGCTGCATGTCACCTGTGATACATGAGGACTCACCTCCTGTTGCTGAAAACTTAAAGCAATGGATGCACTCAGCTGAGGGCCACACTTCTGATCTTTGCTATGCTCCAGCAACTTTTCGTGTACATCAGCAGGTGTCCACTGCTGCAACGGCTTGCATTTGAAAATTAGAGACAATTCTGAGTCTGGACAGTGACGAATGAACATTGCAGTCAATTCTTTTGTGAGATATGCGAAGGACTTGTTCTGTCATTTGAGACAGTCCTCTGTCAGCTCCATGGCTCTGTTTAGCCGGAGCCAGTAGTCAAAAGGTGTCTCACCTAAGGTAGCTAATGTTGCATAAAAATCAGCCAGAGGCATGCTTGAACAGGCAGTGTCATTAAAGTGCTGTTTTAGGATCTCAAAAATAGGCTCTGGGCCTACCTGAAGACACAAGGATGGCTTATTACGTATGCCCACCCTGACTATCTCTCTTGCTCTCCCTGCCAGTTTACTAAGCACTTCATCAGATTGTTCAGCTACCTGTACCCCTCTTTTCTTCAAATATGTCATGATCATTTCCTCCCATTCCTGAACACTGCATGTGTCACAACCATCCCCTCTAAAACACACAGGTTCTTTGACATCATTTTTCACAATCACATTCAAAAGTGAAGGTTCTGAGAGCACATTACTGACAGACCCAAGGACACTGTTACCCAGTCCACAGCCCAAACGAGACTCAATACAAGATGCAATGCTTTCTCCAATAGAAACCCCAATTTGTGTTGCTATCTCTGCATACATGCTCTCTGTAGTAGGTTTGGTGTCTGATTTAGAATGATGAGAATCACCACAGTCACCATCAGCAGTTTGTTTAATTAACTCAGAAAAGACAGGACTAGGTGTGGATGAGACTGGGGCTGTCAGCAAACCTGCTCTACCCCTGCCAAATGACTGCAGTGGGGTAAAACTAACTGTCCCCCTCCCTCTCCCAAAACCAGGAAAGTCTGTCGTGTTTCAGATCTGCTCAGGTCTTCTTTTTTCTTTCTTTTTTAATTTAAAACCAGATACAGAATCCCACCTCAGTGTTCCAGTAGAAAACAGCAAACTGTGGAAAGAAGGGAAAGTCCGTGGGGTTTCCCCCAGTCCATGTGGTGACTCCAGGAAATAGACGGCACCGTTGCAGATACAGGATTGTAGAAGCTCGGGTCAGGGCACCAATGTAACCGGCTTCTGCTTCGCTCCACTGTACCAAGCCAGCTCAAGTAACCCCTCGACTCTGCGTTGTGTAGTTTTTAAGGAAGACAAGGGGCTTCTGCGTGATCAGTCAGTTTATTTCCTGAATGAGAACACATCAGGGTTTGAATCAGTGCAACGGTTCAGCTTCATTCAGCACACTACAACAGAGCATTATGTTAGCTTATTCTTTTACTTAGCTCATGAAGTGTTGTCTAATATTAACAAACTTAAAAGTACAAGAATTGGTGCCAGGCACATATCTAATAAATATTCATTGCACACAATTTATCTGAGTTGATAAGAATTATGTTTTAGCTGTGGCTAACACTTTTCTACGCTGTGTGCTGAAGAATGCAACTCACCTCTCATGCAGCTTTCACAGACTGGCACTGAGTACCGGAGCCTGCAGCATATAACCAGCCACACAGAGAGGAGGGGCGCTATTTCCCATTGCACTGGTACATATGAAACAAGTGGAATTCTACAACCTAAACACTGTTACATGTGTGGGTGAGTGATGCAGGTGGCTCTCTTCCTGCATCTGGAGGTGTAGATGTCTGTGATGGTGGGGATACTGCCTCCAACATCTTCTGTGCAGCCCTCACCACTCTCTGCAGAGCTTTTCTTTCTGCAACCGTGCAACCTCCATGCCACACGTTTATGCTGGAGCACAGGATGCTCTCCACTGCACACCTGTAGAAGGAGGTGAGGACTGAGCTTCTCAGACCAGCTCGTCTCAGCCGTCTGAGGAAGTAGAGTCTCTGATGAGCTTTCTTGATCAGGCTGGTGGTGTTGTTGGTCCAGCTGAGGTTATCATTCAAGTGTACACCCAAGTACTTGTAGCTGGTGTAGTGGGCATGACCGTGCCCGCTCTGATACCTGAACTGTTCCAGAGATGACCTTTACTGACCTCTCAGTAAAGCAAGACATTTACTACAAATTATTCCATTAGTTGTAATCTGAGAACATAGTCACCAAAAGAGACTATTGGCTTCTTTAATTTTACTCTAATGTAATCAAAAGAATAACATTTTGTCATTTTCATGATGTGTGCTTTTATGTGTTATTCTGTAATGTGAAACATTACTGTGTCACTCCTGCTGTGTTAAAGTTGAAGTCTCGGGTCACAGAGGCCCGGCCGTTTTGTTTAGAAATGAATGAGACAGTTAATCCGTTGTTTTCGTGAGAACGGCTCCAACACCCTCTAAACAACTTATCTCTGCTCTGACTCTCACCTTGAACCCTGATAACGTTAAAGTGAAGTCTTTGACGTGTCTCTAACTCTGCTCGCTGGTCCACGGACCAATGGGAAAGTGACAACTCCTCTCATCTCAGATCTTCTACTAAGGGTCTAAGTTTTTCCTGAAACAGTTAGTTCTTGTGAGGAAGGAGAGATGTGAACTTTCTCTTCAGAGTTTGAATGGACAGAGACCTGAAAGCTCTCTGCCTTGGAAGCTGATGTAAGCTGCAGTCATACGCCAAAGACTGGCTTATTCAGTGAAGAATTTATGGACGCCTCCATGAATTCAATAGAGCTAAAGAGCTCCAAGTTCTTAATGAACTTTCTTTGAGAAACATCTCGTCTTGAAGTCAACCAGGAGCTGACACATTTTCTGATGATCCAAGCGGAACCCAGGAGACGTTGGAAAGTAAACAACCAGTTCGGACGAACTGGGCCTGAAGGACTCTGTGCATCTGAAAGGCTGGTGCCATCTCTTTATCAGACTTCTCGTCTGTGAAGGTAATGAGTCAGCGTTTACAAACGTACCTGGGATTTCAGCAGAAAGCTGATGGGAGTGTCACTTCTGGTAACATGCTCAAGACAAATTTCTTTAAACCATCTCTCCATCTCTCCTCCTATCTCCTTATCCCTCTCAATCTATCTGGTAACTATATTTAAGCTAAAGAGCCCACAGACTGAGTATAATGACATCCTGTATTTATGTCTGTTGTGTTACAATTTAAAGGTGCTGACGTATTAAATTGAAAGAAAGTGAAATCATGTCAATCAAGTGTAATGATGTTGATTTTAGTTGATTTATTTTAAATAAATGGTAGTGTCGCCTGGCATACCAAAACTAAGTTAATGTCCACTGTCACTTAATGGCTTTATTTATTTATCCATCATAAAGATCACAGAAATATTAGGTAAACTGAAAAAGAAAAGAATTCGTGAAATTGCTATTCAATCTGAATAAGTAATTAATTAAGGATAAGAGGTCAGCTTAATACATGTACTGATAAAATCCCTGATAAAACCCCTGATAAAATCCTTTACATCTGGGTGGCACCGTATGTGTTTAAAGACACAATATGGTGGTTCCCCTCATGTTTCCTTCACTGGAGACCACTTCCACTGCAGATCCTCTTATGTTCAGTGGGGTGTGGGTGTGTTTGTTCCTTCTGAAGTCCACAATCATCTCCTTTGTCTTCTTCACATTGATGTGAAGGTTATTCTCTTTGCACCAGCTCTCCAGATGTTCCACCTCCTGCCTGTAGCTGGACTCATCATTGTTTGTGATGCATCCCACCACAGCTGTATCATCTGCAAACTTTACAATATGACAGCCTGGATGGGTAGCCGCACAATCATATGTGAGCAGAGTGGACAGGAGAAGGCTCAACACACATCCTTGAGGAGAGCCAGTGCTGAGGGTTATGGTGGGAGGAGGAGAGGTTGTGATATTGTTCATATAATGAAGTAAACACTTCCCAATTAAGTAAACTGAATTTTTTTCCTGCTTGTTTTTCTTAGTTTAAAAAAAAAATACAGCTACAGTGCCCACCAGGGCATATAATCAATTATATACTGTTTTATAATAATAATAATAATAATAATAATAATAATAATAATAATAATCATTTTATTTAAAAGCGCCTTTCAGGACACCCAAGGACAGTTGACAAACACAGTTGAAACGTCAGTAGGAACAAATTGAAATATAGAATAAATAAAGAATATAAAATACAAAATAATATAAAATACATTTAGTAAAGTTAATGATAAGTGAGTCTAAAGAGATGTGTTTTCACAAATGTGACCAGAAGGTGGAGCTCTTGTCTTAAAAGTTAGAAGATGCACCAGAACACAGACTGAGTGTAGCCGGACGGGTAAGGATAAAAATAGGGAACTTTAGTTTAAAAAATAAATAATCTATTTTTAATAAAAGAAAGCGAATTGGTTAAAAAATTTACTAAAAATTAACTTCAAGGCATATAGACCCGTTGCAGATTAGGCATGAGACAAGTTCACACAGACACCAATAAATTGCACAGTTGTTTAATTAAATACAAAATAGTTACAGTTTTAAAAGGCAGTTCTCGCTCAGCTAAAAAGTGCAATTCATATCAGTACTCAAACAGGAAGGAAAATCATACACACACACACACACACATTTCTCACACCAACACCAGCGGACACCAACACAGGACCAGTCGGCAGTCGAACGACCCAGATGGAGGGCAGAACCAGTCGGGACCATCCGGACAGCAGCAAACACACAGCCAGCCTGACCTGACAGCCCCAGACCCAATCACATCCCAGCACCCGTGTGGTGCGTTCAATGTCCGCAGGACATCTTGCCACATTCACCCCCGCAAACTGAATCGACGTCCCGTCGATGATCCAGCTTGCCACCAGGGTCGAAATACAGCGGACATGGTACTCCAAACCTCGAGAGCCACTCCGTAACCAGCGCCACAGTAGAGGCATGCTGGTCTAATTGGGATGGCCAACGTGTATTTGGAAAATACCACTCCGCACCCAGGACCTGCACCAGCACCACAGTAGAGGTACGCTGATCTCTATTTAAAAAAAATAAATAAATTACAAGCTAAAAACAAATAAATTACAAGCTAAAAACAAATAAATTACAAGCTAAAAACAGCTGAACCGCTGCTGTGTGTCCTTATCACACATAATAAAAAAACAAATCTTTTACTAATGGTCACATAAAAATTAATTGTGAAAGTGTCCCAGCCTCAAAACTGCAAAAACTACCAACAAACGCCAAATGTAGCCGGACGGGTAAGGATAAAAATAGGGAACTTTAGTTTAAAAAATAAATAATCAATTTTTAATAAAAGAAAGTGAATTGGTTAAAAACTTTACTAAAAAATTACCTTTAAGGCATATAGACCCGTTACAGATTAGGCATGAGACAAGTTCACACAAACACCAATAAATTGTACAGTTGTTTAATTAAATACTAAATAGTTACTGTTTTAAAAGGCAGTTCTCGCTCAGTTAAAAAGTGCAATTCATATCAGTACTCAAACAGGAAGGAAAATCATACACACACACACACACACACACACACACACACACACACACACACACACAGGTTTGTCAATGTGGTTTAGCCGGACTTTTTCGCCAAACCCGCCCGAAGGTGTAATACGGGGTCTACCCCTTCCCGAGGTCCTAGCGACCTGGGACCAAGCTCAGAGCACTCTAAAAATTTTGAAAAAAATTTGGGTCACTTTAGCTTTCCGATAGGAGCTTCACAGCACGTTTTACCACCCAGACTCCAGTGTGGTTTACAAGGACGTCAAAAAATGTGGTTTATGAGGACAAACATGCATTATGGGGTCTTTAAAGGGACATTTAAACTCCGCCTACTTAACATAAAATTAACATAAAACACACAAATGTGACAGGAGGACAAACATGCATTATGGGGTCTTTAAAGGGACATTTAAACTCCGCCTACTTAACATAAAATTAACATAAAACACACAAATGTGACAGGACACTGCATTAGGAGAACAGTTTTTTGAACTGATTTTATTAAACAAATTAGGCACATACTTTATTTATATTCACTAACAAATCTTCAAATGTTTAAAATAAAATAAAACTTAAATGTTTCAAATAAAATAAAATAAAAACTTAAATTCTGTTGACATATTTACATTATTATAAAACATATTAACATTATATACATATTTCTAAAACAAAATTTTACTTTTTCTGCAGGGTTAATCACAACCTAATGTAAAGTACAGGGGATCCCCGACTTACGAGCGACGAAAGAGTTCCTCAGTCTGAGATGACATATTTACATTTTATAAAACATTAACATTACAAACTTGTACATATTTCTAAAACAAAATTTTACTTTTTCTGCAGGGTTAATCACAACCCAATGTAAAGTACAGGTGATCCCTGACTTATGAGCGATGAAAGACTTCTGAGATGACATATTTACATATTATAAAACATTAACATTACAAACTTGTACATATTTCTAAAACAAAATTGTACTTTTTTTACAGGGTTCACCACAACCCACTGTAAAGTACAGGTGATCCCCGACTTACGAGCGACGAAAGAGTTCCTCAGTCTGAGATGACATATTTACATATTATAAAACATTAACATTACAAACTTGTACATATTTCTAAAACAAAATTGTACTTTTTTTACACGGTTCACCACAACCCACTGTAAAGTACAGGTGATCCCCGACTTACGAGCGATGAAAGAGTTCCTCAGTCTGAGATGACATATTTACATATTATAAAACATTAACATTATAAACTTGTACATATTTCTAAAACAAAATTGTACTTTTTTTACACGGTTCACCACAACCCACTGTAAAGTACAGGTTATCCCTAACTTACGAGTGACGAAAGACATCCTCAGTCTGAGATGCTGTATTCAGCTCAGTCTTATAAAGACTTCCTTAGTCTGAGATGTTGTATTCAGCTGAGTCTTATAAATAAAGACTTCCTGATGACAGCCAAAACCAGCTGCTCACATGATCAAGGAGGACCATCAGCCTAAACATTGCCCATTTTCTACATCCATCCATTATCTTTACCCGTTTCTTCCATTTTGGGTCACGGGGGTCGCCGGTGCCCATATCCAGCAATCATAGGGCAAGGGGCGGGGTGCACCTTTCACGGTTCGCAAGTTTATCACAGGGCATCACATTTGTTACATGAAAACATAAAACACTAGAAAGCTTGTTGAACAAGACACATACTAAAATTAAAATACCCTGATGAATGCTCAATAATTCTAGTAGAATAATCAAAAAAGCTAAGTCTGGTCCTCAGGACATTCAAAAAAACAACACAAAGAAAAGCAAAAAAAAAAAACTGGAAATGTTTAGTCTTTTGTCCAAGTCTGGAGATAATGTATTCAACTCAGTATTATAAATAAAGATTTCCTCAGTGTGAGGTGCTGCATTCAGCTTAGTCTCATAAATAGCACCCTCTCACAGTGGATCAACCAGTTTGCAGGTCCTCCTTGATCATGAGAGCAGCTGGTTTTGGCTGTCATCAGCAAATTGGTTGATCCACTGTGAGAGGGTGCTATTTATAAGACTGAGCTGAATGCAACATCTCAGATTGAGGAAACCTTTCGGACAAATGACTTCCACAGTCTTGGATGCTGTACTCAGCTCAGTCTTATAAATAAATACTTCCTCAGTCTGAGGTACTGCATTCAGCTCAGTCTTATAAATAGCACCCTCTCACAGTGGATCAACGAGTTTGCTGAACAGCCAAAACCAGCTGCTCTCATGATCAAGGAGGACCTGCAAACTGGTTGATCCACTGTGAGAGGGTGTTATTTATAAGACTGAGCTGAATGCAGCACCTCAGACTGAAGACGTGTTTCGGACGAATGACTTCCTCAGTCTTACATGCTATGTTCAGCTCAGTCTTATAAAAGAAGACTTCCTCGACAAAGTTTTTTTTACAGTTTTTACATCAAAGTACAATTCAAACAAAAACACTTTCATCGATTCATTGCAAACCTGTTGCTTCCTCTCACATTCCTCCTTGGTGATCAGTTCACCTCGATATTCCAAAAGAAAGTCATATTTTGCAAAGGATTTATTTGCTAAGATTC
>JBBPBX010086023.1:0-14981 GCA_038048925.1 Garcialebias charrua | reverse complement strand
AAATCGAAAAACGGATGGTTTTTTGTTTTTTCGTTTCAAAAACAAATAATGAAAATCGAAAAACGGATGTTTTTTTGTTTTTCCGTTTTTAAAACGAAATTAGAAAAACGGAATTGCTAAAAATAAAAAAAGGGTGCGATTTGGTTTTTGCGTAAATACGGTTGTCGTTTTAATTTGTAGCGATACCGGAAATGACGTACCGGAAGTCGCCAAATATATATATTTTTTACAGCAGATGAAGACGGAATAAAAACAAAACATTCCTAAATGGCAATGGCTGCACTTGAACCGTTTTCTGCATTGATTATCGAACTTTTTGAGAGAGGAAACCACATTCTGAAATCAGTAATGTTTTGCGTCGCCATGGAGCTCCACATTACTCGGTAATGAGTGTCAGAAGGTTTTGTATGGAGCAAAACTTGCGAAGACACAACAACGAGTTGGACGCCGATTTGGAACGTGCTGTACTTTCTTCAGTTTTCCAAGTATGTACCAAAGTTTATGGACAATATACTGCGATAAAATGAGCGAAACTTGTAAATACAAGCTAGCTGACGTTAGCTTTCTCTAAGCATTGTGTAAACATGGTGCGTTACAGTAATGGACCAGCAGGGGTCCTCTTGCAGGCCAAAAAATATATAAAATAATGAGAGAGGCATAATTATTAACAATGTACATTTATCTCGTACCTATTACCTTCACGTACCTATAATACATCCAGAATAAATATGTCATAGTTTTAATTTAGATTTTGGGGTAAACAGCAATTCAAAGTACTTCAAAATGCTAATTTCAGTTTGCTTATCTATAACTTCTATTGAAAATGTTGATTGATTAAACAAAAGTGTGTGTGTATATATGCTTACACACATACATACACACACACACACACACATATATATATATATATATATACATATATATATATATATACATACATATATACATATATATATATACATACATATATATATATATATACATACATATATATATATATACATATACATACATATATATATATATATATATATAGGAGCCAAGATGGTCTAGTGGCAGGGCTTTTGACTACGGATCCGAAGGTCGCGGGTTCGCGCCCCGGCCACTACCCAGCTTGGGGTGTCTATGAGTGCACACCTATTTCTCCAGCTCCCCGAGCGCTTTCGGGCTGCTCACTGCACCACCTGGTAGGTGGTTGGGTTAAATGCAGAGACGAATTTCGTCTGTGTATGGGAACATACGCAGATGACAGGAATAGACATTATTATTATTATTATTATTATATATACTGTATATATATATACTGTATATATATCGTAAACACCTTTTCAGGAAAAAATAGTAACAGCCATCAAACAAATAAATATTAACTTCTTCTTTGTAACACTGAACATGAAATGTGAATTTTGAATAGAGGTCATAATAATAATAATAATAATAATAATGTCTTTTCCTGTCATCTGCGTATGTTTCCCATACACAGACGAAATTCGTCTCTGCATTTAACCCAACCACCTACCAGGTGGTGCAGTGAGCAGCCATAGAAAGCGCCCGGGGAGCTGGAGAATTAGATGTGCACTCATAGACACCCCAAGGTGTGTAGTGGCCGGGACGCGAACCCGCGTCCTTCGGGTTCCAAGTCAAAAGCCCTGCCACTACACCATCTTGGCTCCAAGCAAACTGAAATAAGCATTTTGAGGTACTTTGACTTTGCTCTTTTATACAAAATCTAAAACTGACATATTTATTCTTGATATATTATAGGTATGTGAAAGTAATAAGTATGGCATAATTGTATATTGTTTATAAATACTGTATGCATCTCATTTTCTCTCATTGTTTTTTGACTGCAGGGGCACTTGCTGTTTCTCTTATTGTAATGCACCATGTATGAGCCACACAAATCTTTAAGAGAGAACTAATGTTGACTGGTTTGACCGCAGTACATCAGATAACATTTTACATTTGTGTGTGTGTTAGACAGGACCATCCTACGGACGGAAATTTATGACGGGATACTTGTCATCTATTGGGATACATGCTGGAGAAACCGGTCGGTAGGGTCTTAAGAGAGGTGCACCAGCCTTACCATCAGTTGTGACAACATGTGAGTGAATCTGGCAATTATATATTAAACAGTGTAACAACTCAAACACTGCTTTTTATAATAGATTTAAAAAAATATGTATCCACTTCACAGGAACAAACACACCCACACCCCACTGAACATAAGAGGATCTGCAGTGGAAGTGGTCTCCAGCTACAAATACTTGGGTGTACACATGAATGATAACCTCAGCTGGAGCAACAACACCACCAGCCTGATCAAGAAAGGTCATCAGAGACTCTACTTCCTCAGACGGCTGAGACGAGCTGGTCTGAGCAGCCCAGTCCTCACCTCCTTCTACAGGTGTGCAGTGGAGAGCATCCTGTGCTCCAGCATCAACGTGTGGCATGGAGGCTGCACAGTTGCAGAAAGAAAAGCTCTGCAGAGAGTGGTGAAGGCTGCACAGAAGATGTTGGAGTCAGTCTCCCCACCATCACAGACATTTACACCTCCAGATGCAGGAAGAGAGGCCACCTGCATCATGAAGGACCCCACTCACCCAGCACACACACTTTTTGCCCCACTCCCCTTAGGAAGGAGGTTGAGGAGCATCAAGTGTAGAACCACTAGACTGAGGAACAGCTTCTACCCTGAGGCTGTTAGACTCATGAATAAATAACCAGAATAATCACTGTGAAATATCACATCATGTTGCTACTAATCAGTTTCATGTTGCTGCTGATCTGTTTCATGTTGCTATGTTCATTGTGCACATCTGCTCACACAGCTGCTGTGTGGAGTAATGGTTTTCTATGATATTAGTGCTGCGTGTATTTTTTATTTAGTGTATTTTTAGTTGATGTTTTTCTTAGTTCATATCTTAGATGTTATTACTGTTCTTCTTTTACATTTTATTGTTGGATGTAACTGGGACCCTGTGTACATAATCTCGTTTCATCACATGTACCACATGTGATGCAAATGACAATAAAATTCTCTGACTTTGTTATTTCTAAAATCATTTTTTCTCTCAAATAATGGAAAAAACAGACATTAACTAACAAAAATAGCAGCTAGAAATAATTTTTCTCCAGTCATTTTTAATTTGAACGAGATTTAGCCTACCAGAAAGCTACACTTATCTTTGCAGGAAGTTATTAAAATTTGTATTTGGCAGGTTACATGACCAAATCTAGATTCTGTCAGCTATTTAAAAAAAACCTGTAGGTTATAACACCCCACACAAGACCAGGTTTATTTTGTTAGTGGAGGGTTTATATTTATTTATTTATCATCAGGAGTATTAAAATGAGTTATAACCGTGACAAGATAGTGTGTGGACTCGTTTCACAGAGATCTTTCAGATGCGCCTTGAACACGGTCGGATTTGCCTCTCGGGTGCAGTGCGCGCTCCCGACACAGGGTTGCAGTGCGCGCTCCCGACACAGGGTTGCAGTGCGCGCTCCCGACACAGGGGGAACAGATTCTCAGCTGCGTCAAGCTGACACCTCACACACGTCAAAAATTAAAGCAAATAGTATGAATGGTTAGTGCTCAAGTGCTGGTTTGACGTGGGTGGAGTGTCAGCTTCACGCAGCTCAGATTCTCACGGGGGAACAGAAATTCGCACAGCACCGGGAGTTTATTTCCGGTTCCGCCATAAACGCCCGTGTTCAATTAACAAAATAAAAGCTCGTCTTTGGTTTAATCAAAAACCAAATCGCACCCTTTTTTTATTTTTAGCAATTCCGTTTTTCTAATTTCGTTTTAAAAACGGAAAAACAAAAAAACATCCGTTTTTCGATTTTCATTATTTGTTTTTGAAACGAAAAAACAAAAAACCATCCGTTTTTCGATTTTCGATTTTGTTTTGAAAACCAAAATCCAATGACCAAAAGATACACGGACCCTACAGAACCAAGAAATAAACTGAGTGAAAGAAAACAATAATTCCTTAATCATTAACTTCACGTAGACTCTCCCACTGGTACATTTTCATCTTTAAATCACTTCTTGGTCATTTGCCTTCATACATCTCCTCCTACATGTCTCTGCGTAAGCGCAGCTACAGCGTGCGCTCTCAGGACATGATTACCTGCAGTGTTCCATCAGTGCAAACGAGACAAAAGGGCCTTCTCTTACTCCGCTCCTGTTTCCTGGAATATCTTGCAAAAAGATCTGAAGCTCTCGACCTTGACCTCTCTAAGTGACTTTAAACATCTGTTAAGTTCATGGCAAGAACCAATGTAGACATGTTCCTGTTTTCAGTTTTCTACATCGCCTTGTAATCTAGCAATTTTTTCGCTACATTTCTTTTTCCTTCTAATTATCATTTTGTTTTCAATTGTAAAAAAAAAAAAAAAAGTATGCATCATTTCTGATTGTCTATTCTTGTCGTTGTTGTCCACTGTTGTCATCACTCTTTGTTAAAATTCTGGTCTCGCTTGTAAATGAGTCTTCAATGGGACTAACCTGTTTAAATAAAGGTTGAATCAATTAAAGGAGACCACATATAGGTATTTAAAATTTTTATGTTATGTCTGTGTGCTATCTTGACAATATTAATTCATTTTAATACACAAAATAATTCTTAGATAATTAATTATACCCTTTTTAATTCTGCCATTTTTAACTTTCGTTTTGAACGACCGGTTTCTTGAAGTCCACGCCCTTCAACGATCTGTTAACGCCCTCTGTAACAGCCAGTATCTGTAATGTGTTGTTGTTTTAAAATTAGCTCTTTTTTTATTACTCATTTGACTTACTGTTAGTGCTAGCTTAAGATAACTTACCGAAACCCGTCTGAGCGCGCCGCAATTAGCTGCTCCTTTTAGCATGAGACCACCCGAATCCGATGCTAATGTTAGCTTGTTCCTCTTCCGGTGTTCGCCAGCTCCGCTCGTTGCACGCGGAGATTTTGGGAGTTATCGCTGTTCCAGTCAAGACAACACAAAGTTCACCAAGTGTCTCCCGTAAATTAATCCGTAAGGAGAAGGTCCTCGCTGCTGCGAGGCTGCTGCGAGGGCAGCAGCGAGGCTGTACAGTTGAAGCTCCGCTCCATCGCGCCAGAAGCAGTGTCCCGTTGCCGCTGGTCCCTACGCCGGGGGTCCGCTCGTTTAATTTTTGCCGGCTGCGCGTTGGGAGCGATCGCAAATACACTAAAAATTGAACTAAAACATAAAAATAACAATTATACTTTATTTATAAAGCCATTTAAAAAAAACACAGCTGCAACAAAGTGCTGTACACATGAAATTAAGAACATATAAACAAAAGATGAGATGAAATCATGAAAAACAACAGTCATGTGTTTAATACAGAAGTGGGTTGAGCCTAACCAGGGGTTGCTAGGTGAGGGGCTGGACTCAGGTTTGAGGTGATTGGCTACGGCTTGTGACGTCAATAACTGCAGGAAGTGTGAATCCAGGTGTATTTATCAAAAATAAATAAATCTACTTAGAGTAAATAAACCACTGGGTGCATTTTTTTGGCACAAGGACTGTTTTTTTATGAAGTAAATACCCAAAGTTGAGTAAAAAAAACATTAAAAAGTGAATTTTGCATCTGTGGTCCCCTTTAAACCTTTTAGACAGTTTACTTTTACTTGTTTTTCTTTCAGCTGCTCCCTTCTTCAGGGGTCGCCACCACAAA
Organism: Garcialebias charrua; assembly: GCA_038048925.1. Lineage (NCBI taxonomy): Eukaryota > Metazoa > Chordata > Actinopteri > Cyprinodontiformes > Rivulidae > Garcialebias > Garcialebias charrua. The sequence goes on along the minus strand of JBBPBX010086023.1, from coordinate 9,283 downwards.
CTAACTCTCACGAAGACTTGGCAATTGTTTTCACAATGGATGCCCTTGCTCATGCAACCACCGAACTACCACAGCCCTCTGTGTGGAGCAGAGCGTATCTGGGGCATCCAGGGTGAGTAGATGGTGGGGGTTAAGAGCCTTGCTCAAGGGACAAGAGTGGGAAAAATGATGGTGGAAACAGGTCTAGGTGCTTCACCTTTCCCACCCATATTTTGACGTTGTTGGTCTGGGGAGTTGATCTGTTGACCTTCTAATCACAGGCTCACCTTCTCTAACCTCTGTGCCACCACTCTCCCTTGTATACTTTCACATATTAAATGTTACAAACTGAACTATTGTAAAAATAAAAAAAAAAGTCACAACATTCATGTCAGTTTCAGCTCAGATAACCAGAACACTTTTGATCATGAATCAGTGGATTATTTATTTAATAATTCTGTTCGATTGGCTCCACAGTAACATGAAGACACATCGTCTCATGAACTCTTCCACAGATCACTCCTCTGCTGCTGCAGCGGTGCAGGGGCACGTTGTTTCATTTTCAAGACGCATCTTGAGCTTCATTTTCTGAGACGATACAATAACCGAGAGGTTTAACGGATTTTTACTTATTTGACATTAAACTTGTTTCTGTTTACCACATGTTTTCATGTGGTACATTATTTTTGCTGCTCTGCGTGCTTACCTACATGTTAGCGTGTGCTTGTTGCAGTGCACGTTGATGAAACTGAGCTGCTGTCAGAAGCTGCAGGCTGCCAGCGGGGCATAGCCTTGTCCGTCCATCTGTCAAGACTGGAGAAGTCCAGCTCTGCGAGTCCTGCGGCTGTCAGGGCACTTTGCCCTCCACAGTGTGTTGCTCTCCTCCCACCACTCCTTCTCCCGCGTCCCCTCTTCCTCCCTCCATTCTTCCTCCTCCTCACAGCTGCCTCCTCAGCTGTGTCCACTGGCCGTCGTCCCAGCCGTCAGAGCATGTCCTGTTTATCTGGCTGAGTCCGAGCACTCACACGTCCACACACAAGATGCACTCGGATACTGTATGCACTCGGCACACTCCGGTGGGTTTGAAAACCAACAAGCCTGAATAAAATCTGCTCTGTCATATGTAGCACCATGGGTTGAGGTTGTTTTTTGTATTTTATACGGTAAAGTAACGGTCATAATGCTCAACAACAAAACAAATCAGAACAATGGGCCTCATGCACAAACCGTTCGTACGCACAGATATGTGCTTATCCTGTGCGTACGAGCGATTAAGGATCATTTGTGGCATCCAACAATGTTTTCGTATCCTGAGATTTTTTTCAGATACAGTACGAACAAAATGTACGTGTGGTCTGGACCTGTCGTATATTTTACGAGCAGTCGGTCCGCCGTTATCCAGATGGATTTCCATCACTAATCACTTATATTTCGTTATTTAGAAAATATTCTGAGTTTAAAAAGAATTAAATGCAACGACACAAATTTGTTAAATTAAAAGAAAGCGGCTTCAAACCCCCCCCCCCCGCCCCACTCGACCACCGTGCGCCCCCGCGCGTGGTGTGGCACACGCCCCCCCACCCCGTGCCAACAGTGGGCACGGGGTCCCCCCGCGCCAGTGTCGGCATGCCCCCCCCCGCCGCGCGACTGTCGAGCAGACACACACACACACACACACACAGCACCGCAGAGAGAGGGGAGAACAAAGCGAAACCAGCTTATTCATTCGTTTCATGTCATTTTTTATTTAAGCTGCCTGTTGACTGCGGGCGCACTGTCATCTGTGTTCTGAGTGTGGATCATCGCGCGTCTTGCAGTAAGTCTGCTCATCCATCTCGCAGACTGACCACCTCCTGTCCGTGCTGCGGCGAGACGTTTGTTTGAAGCCATTTTCAGATCAAACCATTTATTCTTGATTTCTGATACTGTACGACCCACGGGACACACAGTATATGCACTACAATATTAATATGAAGTTAACTGTAGTTTCGAGACATTTTAAAATGCTTCTGTTCAAAAACACATCCGACACTTGCGGGGGGGGGGGGGGGCAGCGGTGCGCTCTTCTGAATAAGTGAAACTAAATGTAACACAGTACACTAAAATTAGAGATATTTGACCATCCGACACCTGCGGGGGGGTGGGTAGCCACAGCGCCACTGAGAGCAGAACTCCGAACGCGTGAAGTTCTCCTTTGAGATTGAATGAATGGACACTTCCTGCTGTCAGAAGGCAGGAAGCGTGGCCTTATATGGTGTTTTGAGGGGTGGAAAGTATGTAAATTACCTTCCCGCGAGCACGCGCAGGTGAGTAGAGCAGGTGGAATTCATCACCTTTAAGCAGCCCGTTTACACGCTTTTCCTGTGGATAGAAGACTTTGTTGGTTCTGACGTGGCATGTTCGTACGAACGCTTCGTACGAACAAATGTAGGGGAAATTTAGGATAAGAATAAGAACATTTTTGTGCATGAGGGCCAATGTTTAGATCGGATAATTTGTCACTCTAATAATTAATAGCAGTAAGAGGTGTGTATATATATATACACAGTATATATCAGTGGTGTAGTCTACATTTTTGTAGTGGGTAAACCGTGCTTAGAAACCAAAGTACACTGGTTAGTAAAGTGTAACCGTCAATTTATTTTGATTTTAAGCATATTGAACAGTTCCAAATTTCTCTGATGCTTATATTTGAATAAATGAACAACAAACTTTGTACAACAGCTGGCTTTGTATTAAAAACATGTTATATAATTTATAAAACAGTATCAAAGAAAAGCACTGCACACCAATAGATTGTTACAGAAGTGTTTAACTGTCGTTTAACGTATCAATGACATGTACCTAATGGTATGTCATGTACCATTGGGCACTTTTAAGTGGGTATACTGAAATTCTTAAGTTTTTCTAGTGGGTATACTCCATATACCCGAGTATCACGTAGACTACACCACTGGGTATAAGAGTATGAAAATTTACACCGACTCTAAAACTAAAACTAAAACATTAAACATTTAATGAACATAATATTGTCCTGAGTTTTTGCATACTAGTATAAAAAAAGAGTATAAAAAGTATAACTAAAATAAACTAAAGGTTTCTAGCATTGACATTTGCAAAGTGGCAAAGCAGCGTATGAGTTAATGTACACAGTACATGCACGAGGTAGTAGTTGATGTTGTTAGGAGCCAAGATGGTCTAGTGGCAAGGCTTTTGACTTGGGACCCGAAGGACGCGGGTTCGCGCCCCGGCCACTACCCACCTTGGGGTGTCTATGAGTGCACACCTATTTCTCCAGCTCCCCGGGCGCTTTCTGGCTGCTCACTGCACCACCTGGTAGGTGGTTGGGTTAAATGCAGAGACGAATTTCGTCTGTGTATGGGAAACATACGCAGATGACAGGAAAATACATTATTATTACATTATTATAGAGGCAAAAAGTGGCATATGCAGTAAGGCACATTGGGCATCCTAAACAAGACCGGTCAGAGCACACTGTATATGTATCAGCAGCGGTGCAGATATTAGAGTAGTGTAAATGTAAACAGTAGCAATTAAATATAAGCAGTAGTAATAAAAGTAAACAGTATTAATAAATGTAAACAGAGAATGTAAACAGTACCATGACTATAGGCAGCGATGCAATACAAACATCAGTGCAAGTATGAGAAGCCCATTAAAGATCAGGTCGCCATTTGTGAGTTCCCTTCCTATCTTAACCAACTCATTACTCTGGCCACAAGGATTGACAATCGTTTCCGTGAGCAAATTTTGGAGGATGACTTTTATTATGACTACAAGAATAACTCTCTCGCCCCTTGCTAGTCCGACTGATCCCGAGCCCATGCAGATTGGGAGGACCGCCTCTCTCCTGAGGAACGTCAACGTAGCTTAAATCACCACAAATGCCTTTTTTGTGGTAAGAAGGGACATGAACTTCCTTCTTGTCGGCTTTGTTTAAAAGAGAGAGCCCATCAGTAAACCGGAGGATTCTGGTGGGTAATTATTATTTTTGTTACTCCAAGAGTAATTTCTGTCCATCCATCCATCCATTTTCGTCCGCTTATCCGGGGTCGGGTCGCGGGGGTAGCAGCCTAAGTAGGAAGGCCCAGACTTCCCTCTCCCCAGCCACATGGAGCAGCTCCTCTGGGGGAATCCCAAGGCATTCCCAGGCCAGCCGAGAAACATAGTCCCTCCAGCATGTCCTGGGTCTTCCTCTGGGCCTCCTCCCGGTGGGACATGCCCGGAACACCTCCCCAGGGAGGCGTCCAGGAGGCATCCTAACCAGATGCCCGAGCCACCTCAACTGGCTCCTCTCGATGTGGAGAAGCAGCGGCTCTACTCCGAGTCCCTCCCGGATGACTGAGCTTCTCACCCTATCTCTAAGGGAGAGTCCAGACACCCTGCGGAGAAAACTCATTTCAGCCGCTTGTATCCGAGATCTTGTTCTTTCGGTCACAACCCAAAGCTCATGACCATAGATGAGGGTGGGAACGTAGATCGATCGGTAAATTGAGAGCTTTGCCTTTCGACTCAGCTCTCTCTTCACCACGACAGACCGGTACAGCGCCCGCTTCACTGCGGATGCTGCACCTATCCGCCTATCGATCTCACGCTCCAGTTTTCCCTCATTTGTGAACAAGACCCCGAGATACTTAAACTCCTCCACTTGGGGCAGGACCTCATCCCCGACCCGGAGAGGGCATGCTACCCTTTTCCGGCTCGGAAAAGGGTAGCATAGAAAAGGGTAGTTATGCCTGTGGTTAACACAAACTCCTTTTTTTTCATCCAATAAAAGACAAACGTAAAATAAGTTCAACCAAGTGAGGATCGAATCCGAGTCGAGATAAAATTCAGAGCGGCAATCCGACTGGCTTCCAGTGAACCACTGAGGCGTATTGCTTTTTCTAGGAGTCCTTTTCCTATAAAGGAACCGTCCCTCATAAAATCCTGGCTACGGCCATGACTAATATTAATCTTTGCACAATGCGAAATGAGCGGGGGTGGGCCAGGCTGGGCTTAGGGGAAACACGGGACGAGCTGGGCCGGGGAGGGCTGTGCAATACGAAAACCGTTTTTGACTCTGTACATAAACGACTCTTTGAAGTTGGGTATCATTTGGCCTTCTACCTCTCCTCTTGGAGCTGGGTTTTTATTTGTTTCTAAGAAGGACAAGACTCTTAGGCCATGCATTTACTTCAGAAGTCTAAACCAGATTATGGTTAAGAATAAATATCCTCTGCCGCTTATGGACTCTATGTATGAACAACTTCAAGACGCTGTAATTTTTTACCAAATTAGACCTCCGCAACGCCTACCACCTAGTTCGTATTCGCAAGGGGGATGTGTGGAAAACCACTTTCTAAACCCCGTTAGGCCATTTCGAGTACCTGCTGATGCCCTTTGGGCTGACCAACGCCTCAGCTGTTTTCCAGGCGTTGGTAATGTTGTCTTGAGGAACTTTCTTAATATTTTTGTCTTTGTTTACCTAGACGATATTTTAATTTTCTCCAGAGATGAAGAACAGCACCTTAGACATGTTCAGGCAATTCTTCAGAAACTTCTGGAGAAAAACGTATTTGTAAAGGTAGAGAAGTGCGAGTTTCGTGTCCCTTCAGTTACCTTCTTAGGTTTTATTTTCGAGAGAGGGCGGGTCCGTTCTGACCCCGATAAAATTAAAGCGGTCGCTGACTGGCCTCAGTTTGTAGCACTTTGAGATTTTCATTAATGAAAAGTGCGTTATAAATTGAATTCATTATTATTATTATTATTATCAGCCATCTGACAGAAAGCAATTGTAACACTTTCTGGAGTTCGCTAATTTTTAATTGACGTTTTATTAAGAACTACAGTCAGATTGCCGCCCCTCTAACTCAATTGACCTTGACACTACGAAGATTCCCTTGGACACAAGATGCAGAGACAGCATTTCAAACACTTAAGCCATTGTTTTCCTTGGCAGCCATCCTCTCCAACGCTGACACTCACAAGCAGTTCATTGTTGAAGTTGATGCCTCTGACTCTAGAGTGGGGACGGTATTGTCTCAAAGGGGCCCGGATGACAAATTACACCCCTGTGCATTCTTTTCTCTTTGTCTCACCCAAGCCGAAATAAATTATGATGTGGGAAATAAGGAACTATTGGCCATAAAACTTGCCTTGGTGGCATGGAGGCATTGGCTAGAGGTTACTGAGGTGCCTTTTATAATTTTGACTGACCATAAAAATCTGGCTTACATCCAAGGGGATAAGAGACTGAACTCCCGTCAGGCCAGATGGTCACTTTTTTTGCTCATTGCAATTTCACTATTACTTACATCCCTGGCTCTAAATATACTAAACCTGATGTGCTCTTTCGGCAGTTCTCCTCAGGGACTCCCCTGAAGACATCCTTCCTGCGGCCTATACAGTGGGCATTATGACTTGGACTATAGAGAACGACATCAAGGCGGCTCAGCTCACCGAACCTGACCCTGGTACTGGTCCTCCGGGTAATGGTACATTCAGACCGAACAGCGTTTCAACTTCCAAAAAGCTCGTCACGCACGCAAGTGGACTCACTTGGTATCCAGACCTACTTGGACCAGAACGCCAGAACGCGAAACTGCTGCGGGGTGTGTGGGAGGAACTTACCGGTATACAGAGTCCTGCGCACAGAGTCCTGCGCACTCCGCCAGGCGAGGAGCTTTTTATTTCCGTCTCTGTGGAGCAGACTTGACTGGTCGTGAAGGACTTGTCGCGAACACACAGCTACAATGAGTTTCTCTTCCATAGTACACGACTTCGCGGGTCTTTTCTGTGTCCCACAAACAATACGTCACATAAGAAAGTTAATTCTCAATAGTCCAGGTATCAAATCCGCTCATTCTCAATCAGTTCATCTGGACAGTTTCTTTTTAGCAGAAACGTTTCACCCTCACTCCAGAGGGCTTCCTCAGTCAGAGTAGTCCAAAGCACACTGAAGTTAACCCACCAAGTAAGCAACTTATGTGGACCAACCAGTTTGCTGTAGCCAAGATGGTTTCTGGGGGCGTGTCCCTCGTCGACTCCTCCCAGGCAGGCAGACATGTCCAAAGTGGTTCAAGACAAGAAAGTTAATTCTCAATAGTCCAGGTATCAAATCCGCTCATTCTCAATCAGTTCATCTGGACAGTTTCTTTTTAGCAGAAACGTTTCACCCTCACTCCAGAGGGCTTCCTCAGTCAGAGTAGTCCAAAGCACACTGAAGTTAACCCACCAAGTAAGCAACTTATGTGGACCAACCAGTTTGCTGTAGCCAAGATGGTTTCTGGGGGCGTGTCCCTCGTCGACTCCTCCCAGGCAGGCAGACATGTCCAAAGTGGTTCAAGACAAGAAAGTTAATTCTCAATAGTCCAGGTATCAAATCCGCTCATTCTCAATCAGTTCATCTGGACAGTTTCTTTTTAGCAGAAACGTTTCACCCTCACTCCAGAGGGCTTCCTCAGTCAGAGTAGTCCAAAGCACACTGAAGTTAACCCACCAAGTAAGCAACTTATGTGGACCAACCAGTTTGCTGTAGCCAAGATGGTTTCTGGGGGCGTGTCCCTCGTCGACTCCTCCCAGGCAGGCAGACATGTCCAAAGTGGTTCAAGACAAGAAAGTTAATTCTCAATAGTCCAGGTATCAAATCCGCTCATTCTCAATCAGTTCATCTGGACAGTTTCTTTTTAGCAGAAACGTTTCACCCTCACTCCAGAGGGCTTCCTCAGTCAGAGTAGTCCAAAGCACACTGAAGTTAACCCACCAAGTAAGCAACTTATGTGGACCAACCAGTTTGCTGTAGCCAAGATGGTTTCTGGGGGCGTGTCCCTCGTCGACTCCTCCCAGGCAGGCAGACATGTCCAAAGTGGTTCAAGACAAGAAAGTTAATTCTCAATAGTCCAGGTATCAAATCCGCTCATTCTCAATCAGTTCATCTGGACAGTTTCTTTTTAGCAGAAACGTTTCACCCTCACTCCAGAGGGCTTCCTCAGTCAGAGTAGTCCAAAGCACACTGAAGTTAACCCACCAAGTAAGCAACTTATGTGGACCAACCAGTTTGCTGTAGCCAAGATGGTTTCTGGGGGCGTGTCCCTCGTCGACTCCTCCCAGGCAGGCAGACATGTCCAAAGTGGTTCAAGACAAGAAAGTTAATTCTCAATAGTCCAGGTATCAAATCCGCTCATTCTCAATCAGTTCATCTGGACAGTTTCTTTTTAGCAGAAACGTTTCACCCTCACTCCAGAGGGCTTCCTCAGTCAGAGTAGTCCAAAGCACACTGAAGTTAACCCACCAAGTAAGCAACTTATGTGGACCAACCAGTTTGCTGTAGCCAAGATGGTTTCTGGGGGTGTGTCCCTCGTCGACTCCTCCCAGGCAGGCAGACATGTCCAAAGTGGTTCAAGACAAGAAAGTTAATTCTCAATAGTCCAGGTATCAAATCCGCTCATTCTCAATCAGTTCATCTGGACAGTTTCTTTTTAGCAGAAACGTTTCACCCTCACTCCAGAGGGCTTCCTCAGTCAGAGTAGTCCAAAGCACACTGAAGTTAACCCACCAAGTAAGCAACTTATGTGGACCAACCAGTTTGCTGTAGCCAAGATGGTTTCTGGGGGCGTGTCCCTCGTCGACTCCTCCCAGGCAGGCAGACATGTCCAAAGTGGTTCAAGACAAGAAAGTTAATTCTCAATAGTCCAGGTATCAAATCCGCTCATTCTCAATCAGTTCATCTGGACAGTTTCTTTTTAGCAGAAACGTTTCACCCTCACTCCAGAGGGCTTCCTCAGTCAGAGTAGTCCAAAGCACACTGAAGTTAACCCACCAAGTAAGCAACTTATGTGGACCAACCAGTTTGCTGTAGCCAAGATGGTTTCTGGGGGCGTGTCCCTCGTCGACTCCTCCCAGGCAGGCAGACATGTCCAAAGTGGTTCAAGACAAGAAAGTTAATTCTCAATAGTCCAGGTATCAAATCCGCTCATTCTCAATCAGTTCATCTGGACAGTTTCTTTTTAGCAGAAACGTTTCACCCTCACTCCAGAGGGCTTCCTCAGTCAGAGTAGTCCAAAGCACACTGAAGTTAACCCACCAAGTAAGCAACTTATGTGGACCAACCAGTTTGCTGTAGCCAAGATGGTTTCTGGGGGCGTGTCCCTCGTCGACTCCTCCCAGGCAGGCAGACATGTCCAAAGTGGTTCAAGACAAGAAAGTTAATTCTCAATAGTCCAGGTATCAAATCCGCTCATTCTCAATCAGTTCATCTGGACAGTTTCTTTTTAGCAGAAACGTTTCACCCTCACTCCAGAGG
>JBBPBX010086022.1:0-14982 GCA_038048925.1 Garcialebias charrua | reverse complement strand
TTTTGACCTTCAATGCCTCAAGATAGTGCTGACCGAGTTTGACGCCTGGATCTCGAAAGCTCTAGGACGAGTTCGCTCAGATATGACGTAATTGATGTTTCATGGAAAATGGCCAGATTTGAGGCTTGGCCACGCCCACATGCTTTGACATAGAAAAATTCTTTTGATAACTTTTGACCTTCAATGCCTCAAGATAGTGCTGACTGAGTTTGACCCCTGGATCTCGAAAGCTCTAGGACGAGTTCGCTCAGATATGACGTAAATGAAATAGACCAAATTTGACTTTGACCTAAGGCCACGCCCACATGCTTTGACTTAGAAAAATTCTTTTGATAACTTTTGACCTTCAATGCCTCAAGATAGTGCTGACCGAGTTTGACGCCTGGATCTCGAAAGCTCTAGGACGAGTTCGCTCAGATATGACGTAAATGAAATAGACCAAATTGTGACTTTGACCTAAAATGGCCGACTTCCTGTTGGCTTTGGACCATTGCTCCAAGAGACTTTTTTGTAGCTCCTGATGAGATACATATGTGTACCAAGTTTCATTATTCTAGGATAAAGCATGGTGTCAATAGACCTTTAAATGTCAAAGTTATAGCGTTTCGTTTGTTTCGGCGAGTACGCCAAGTTCACCGCTCCACTACGCCCCCTGAACATATACGAAAAGTCAATTTTTTTGATAACTTTTAAAGGCCCATGCCTTAACTGCATTCTGACCAAGTTTGAAGCCGATAGGTCGAACGCCTGAGAAGGAGTTCGTCAAAGTTCGACATGAGTAAAACTGAAAAATGACCAAAATTTGACCTTTGACCCAAAATGGCCGCCTACCTGTGCATTTTAGAGGGTACCTCCAATGTACTTTTTTTCTTGAATTGGGGAGATCTACATATGTACCGAGTTTCAGATCTCTACGACTTACGGTATTCCCCAACTCACGTTAGGGGGCGCTGTTGAGCAGTTAGGCCACGCCCACTTGCGATTACACCAGATTCATAAAATTTTCGTTGGGGGACAATTTTGGGTGAAGTTTGGTGAGTTTTTGAATATGTTAAAGGCCCCAAACGGCCGCGCGAAGTGACGGAAGAATAATAATAATAATAATGAAGAAATCCTGCGATTACAATAGGCCTTCAGCAGAGCTTCGCTGCTTCGGGCCTAATGAAGAAATCGAGCGATTACAATAGGCCTTCAGCAGAGCTTCGCTGCTTCGGGCCTAATTAAAGCCGCAAGCGGCGTTGAGGCCCGAAGCAGCTTAGCGCCGCTCGGACCTTATTGAGGCGACCGCGCGAGCTCCAGCTCGTCCGCTCGGTCGCCATTTCGAAGTCTCTCGTGTCTACTCCGCACCAGGGGTGCACACGCACAATAAATCTGGTTCAGATCGGATGATGTCTCACTGAGATATAACAGTTTGAATAATCTAGGGGGCGCTCTGGAGTCACATGTTAAACCACAATATCAATGTGTCCACAAGGTCTCACTGATGATACACAATAAATCTGGTTCAGATCGGATGATGTCTCACTGAGATATAACAGTTTGAATAATCTAGGGGGCGCTATGGAGTTATATGTTAAACCACATTATCAATGTGTCCACAAGGGCTCACTGATTATTCACAATAAATTTGGTTCAGATCGGATGATGTATCACTGAGATATAACTATAGAAATAATGTAGGGGGCGCACTTGAGTCAAATGTTAGCCCACCATATCAATGTGTCCACAAGGGCTCACTGATGATGCACAATAAATCTGGTTCAGATCGGATGATGTATCACTGAGATATAACAGTTTGAATAATCTAGGGGGCGCTCTGGAGTCATATGTTAAACAACAATATCAATGTGTCCACAAGGTCTCACTGATTATGCACAATAAATCTGGTTCAGATCGGATGATGTATCACTGAGATGGGACTATAGAAATAATGTAGGGGACGCATGAAGCGCAAGTTTGAGGCCTGGCCACGCCCCTTTAGCATAAACGAAAACGCAAACTTTTGATAACTTTTACTGTCCAATGTGTTAAGGGCATGTTAACCAAGTTTAAAGGCAATCCTTCAAAATCACTAAGAGGAGTTTGTTTAAATACGCAATTCAAAAACATCGGAAAATGACCTTTGACCCAAAATGGCCGACTTTGTTTTTGTTTTGGACCAGGGTTCCAAGAGACTTTTTTGTAGGTCCTGACAATTTACACATGTATACCACGTTTCATAATTCTGGGATAAAGCATGGCTGGGGGCTGATTTTTAAACTAAATTCTAGGGGGCGCTCTGGAAGAATCAGGCCACGCCCACTACATATTGGACTGCAGTCCTGTCGAGGGATGGATAAATATAGATCTTAGTGAATTTGGTGTAGCTGGGAGCTTATATTAGGAAGTTATTTTAGCTTGATGTTTCATGGAGAATGGCCAGATTTGAGGCTTGGCCACGCCCACATGCTTTGACATAGAAAAATTATTTTGATAACTTTTGACCTTCAATGCCTCAAGATAGTGCTGACCGAGTTTGACGCCTGGATCTCGAAAGCTCTAGGACGAGTTCGCTCAGATATGACGTAATTGATGTTTCATGGAAAATGGCCAGATTTGAGGCTTGGCCACGCCCACATGCTTTGACATAGAAAAATTCTTTTGATAACTTTTGACCTTCAATGCCTCAAGATAGTGCTGACTGAGTTTGACCCCTGGATCTCGAAAGCTCTAGGACGAGTTCGCTCAGATATGACGTAAATGAAATAGACCAAATTTGACTTTGACCTAAGGCCACGCCCACATGCTTTGACTTAGAAAAATTCTTTTGATAACTTTTGACCTTCAATGCCTCAAGATAGTGCTGACCGAGTTTGACGCCTGGATCTCGAAAGCTCTAGGACGAGTTCGCTCAGATATGACGTAAATGAAATAGACCAAATTGTGACTTTGACCTAAAATGGCCGACTTCCTGTTGGCTTTGGACCATTGCTCCAAGAGACTTTTTTGTAGCTCCTGATGAGATACATATGTGTACCAAGTTTCATTATTCTAGGATAAAGCATGGTGTCAATAGACCTTTAAATGTCAAAGTTATAGCGTTTCGTTTGTTTCGGCGAGTACGCCAAGTTCACCGCTCCACTACGCCCCCTGAACATATACGAAAAGTCAATTTTTTTGATAACTTTTAAAGGCCCATGCCTTAACTGCATTCTGACCAAGTTTGAAGCCGATAGGTCGAACGCCTGAGAAGGAGTTCGTCAAAGTTCGACATGAGTAAAACTGAAAAATGACCAAAATTTGACCTTTGACCCAAAATGGCCGCCTACCTGTGCATTTTAGAGGGTACCCCCAATGTACTTTTTTTCTTGAATTGGGGAGATCTACATATGTTCCGAGTTTCAGATCTCTACGACTTACGGTTTTCCCCAACTCACGTTAGGGGGCGCTGTTGAGCAGTTAGGCCACGCCCACTTGCGATTACACCAGATTCATAAAATTTTCGTTGGGGGACAATTTTGGGTGAAGTTTGGTGAGTTTTTGAATATGTTAAAGGCTCCAAACGGCCGCGCGAAGTGACGGAAGAAGAATAATAATAATAATAATAATGAAGAAATCGAGCGATTACAATAGGCCTTCAGCAGAGCTTCGCTGCTTCGGGCCTAATAATAATGAAGAAATCCTGCGATTACAATAGGCCTTCAGCAGAGCTTCGCTGCTTCGGGCCTAATAATAATGAAGAAATCCTGCGATTACAATAGGCCTTCAGCAGAGCTTCGCTGCTTCGGGCCTAATAATAATGAAGAAATCGTGCGATTACAATAGGCCTTCAGCAGAGCTTCGCTGCTTCGGGCCTAATTAAAGCTGCAAGCAGCATTGAGGCCCGAAGCAGCTTAGCGCCGCTCGGACCTTATTGAGGCGACCGCGCGAGCTCCAGCTCGTCCGCTCGGTCGCCATTTCGAAGTCTCTCGTGTCTACTCCGCACCAGGGGTGCACACGCACAATAAATCTGGTTCAGATCAGATGATGTCTCACTGAGATATAACAGTTTGAATAATCTAGGGGGCGCTCTGGAGTCACATGTTAAACCACAATATCAATGTGTCCACAAGGTCTCACTGATGATACACGATAAATCTGGTTCAGATCGGATGATGTCTCACTGAGATAGAACAGTTTGAATAATCTAGGGGGCGCTATGTAGTTATATGTTAAACCACAATATCAATGTGTCCACAAGGGCTCACTGATTATTCACAATAAATTTGGTTCAGATCGGATGATATATCACTGAGATATAACTATAGAAATAATGTAGGGGGCGCACTTGAGTCAAATGTTAGCCCACCATATCAATGTGTCCACAAGGGCTCACTGATGATGCACAATAAATCTGGTTCAGATCGGATGATGTATCACTGAGATATAACAGTTTGAATAATCTAGGGGGCGCTCTGGAGTCATATGTTAAACAACAATATCAATGTGTCCACAAGGTCTCACTGATTATGCACAATAAATCTGGTTCAGATCGGATGATGTATCACTGAGATGGGACTATAGAAATAATGTAGGGGACGCATGAAGCGCAAGTTTGAGGCCTGGCCACGCCCCTTTAGCATAAATGAAAACGCAAACTTTTGATAACTTTTACTGTCCAATGTTTTAAGGGAATGTTAACCAAGTTTAAAGGCAATCCTTCAAAATGGGCCGAACGCGATGACGTCCGAGTCGCCCTCGTGAACCGTTCCCCTGCCCGGTGAGTGCTTGGAGAGTACCTCCGTGACCTTCAGCAGGCCAAAAATTTTACATTGACCGAGGCCTTTGAGCTTGACATATGTCGTCTGGGGGTTCACCCTGAGCGCAACGATACCTCCGTTGGGTCTGTACGACCTTCCTACGCGAAATGGCGGCAAGGTCACGGTAGAGGTCACGAGGGGGTCTTTGTGCCCGTTTGGCGCCCTTTTGACCTAGAGATCCCAAATTTGGGTGAGATGGTCACCACGCTGAGCCGAACAAGTGTGTAAAATTTGGTGAGGGTCCGAGAGGTCAAATTTTTTTAAATCGACCAAGGCCTTTGAGCTTGACATATGTCGTCCGGGGGGTCACCCCGAGCGCAACGATACCTCCGCTGCGTCCGAAGGACCTTCCTACGCGAAATGGTGGCAAGGTCACGGTAAAGGTCACGAGGGGGGTCTTTGTGCCCGTTCGGCGCCCTTTTGACCTAGAGATCCCAAATTTGGGTGAGATGGTCACCACGCAGAGCCGAACAAGTCTGTAAAATTTGGTGAGGATCCGAGAGGTCAAAAAATTTCCCATCAACCCAGATCTTTGAGCTTGATATATGTCGTCCGGAAGGTCACCCCGAGCGTAACGATACTTCACCTGGGTCTGTGCAACCTTCCTCTGGGAAGTGGTGACCAAAAAACTGTAAGGGCCACAAGAATGTCACAGGGGCCTATGGACCCTTGAGACGAACCACCCACGCGCACGGGACCCAAAAAAAACACTTTTGCAAAAATTTCATGTAATACCATTTTTGACCACAAGGGGGACGCCCTAGAGCCCCGGGGGTGGGTTTCGGGAAGTTACGGGGGTCCCGATAGTCAAAATGGAGGGGTCACTTAAAAACCCCATAGGGATGTATTGGTCGTGCCCCCTTAGTACCAGTCCATGCCCGTGGGCGGGGCTACAGGGGTCAAAGGGTGAAAGGGGAGAGGTCTTTGAAAATCCCCATAGGGATATATTGGTCCATAGGGAAGTATTGCCCGTGCCCCCTTAGTACCAGTCTATGCCAGTGGGCGGGGCTACAGACATCAAAGGGTGAAAGGGGGGGGACCTTTGCCAAGGGGGGGATTCACGAAGGAGCGCTAGCGCCACCAACCATGCAATACCACTGCCCGCGCACCAAGGTGGCACGTACAATACAAGTATATGGACGGTGTCCCTCTAGTGACTATATATGCCACACGTTTTCCGAGCACGGGGGCATCGCACCGCGTTTTAGGCATCGGCCCATACCTGTATATGGGCCGTGTACGCCAAAATGAATGGCAAATGCCCCTATTACCCTTAGAGGTGTTTGTTTAAATACGCAATTCAAAAACATCGGAAAATGACCTTTGACCCAAAATGGCCGACTTTGTTTTTGTTTTGGACCAGGGTTCCAAGAGACTTTTTTGTAGGTCCTGATAATTTACACATGTATACCACGTTTCATAATTCTGGGATAAAGCATGGCTGGGGGCTGATTTTTAAACTAAATTCTAGGGGGCGCTCTGGAAGAATCAGGCCACGCCCACTACATATTGGACTGCAGTCCTGTCGAGGGATGGATAAATATAGATCTTAGTGAATTTGGTGTAGCTGGGAGCTTCTATTAGGAAGTTATTTTAGCTTGATGTTTCATGGAGAATGGCCAGATTTGAGGCTTGGCCACGCCCACATGCTTTGACATAGAAAAATTATTTTGATAACTTTTGACCTTCAATGCCTCAAGATAGTGCTGACCGAGTTTGACGCCTGGATCTCGAAAGCTCTAGGACGAGTTCGCTCAGATATGACGTAAATGAAATAGACCAAATTGTGACTTTGACCTAAGGCCACGCCCACATGCTTTGACATAGAAAAATTCTTTTGATAACTTTTGACCTTCAATGCCTCAAGATAGTGCTGACCGAGTTTGATGCCTGGATCTCGAAAGCTCTAGGACGAGTTCGCTCAGATATGACGTAAATGAAATAGACCAAATTGTGACTTTGACCTAAAATGGCCGACTTCCTGTTGGCTTTGGACCATTGCTCCAAGAGACTTTTTTGTAGCTCCTGATGAGATACACATGTGTACCAAGTTTCATTATTCTAGGATAAAGCATGGTGTCAATAGACCTTTAAATGTCAAAGTTATAGCGTTTTGTTTGTTTCGGCGAGTACGCCAAGTTCACCGCTCCACCACGCCCCCTGAACATATACGAAAAGTCAATTTTTTTGATAACTTTTAAAGGCCCATGCCTTAACTGCATTCTGACCAAGTTTGAAGCCGATAGGTCGAACGCCTGAGAAGGAGTTCGTCAAAGTTCGACATGAGTAAAACTGAAAAATGACCAAAATTTGACCTTTGACCCAAAATGGCCGCCTACCTGTGCATTTTAGAGGGTACCTCCAATGTACTTTTTTTCTTGAATTGGGGAGATCTACATATGTACCGAGTTTCAGATCTGTACGACTTACGGTTTTCCCCAACTCACGTTAGGGGGCGCTGTTGAGCAGTTAGGCCACGCCCACTTGCGATTACACCAGAATCATAAAATTTTAGTTGGGGGACAATTTTGGGTGAAGTTTGGTGAGTTTTTGAATATGTTAAAGGCCCCAAACGGCCGCACGAAGTGACGGAAAAAGAAGAAGAATAATAATAATAATAATTAAAGCCGCAAGCGGCGTTGAGGCCCGAAGCAGCTTAGCGCCGCTCGGACCTTATTGAGGCGACCGCGCGAGCTCCAGCTCGTCCGCTCGGTCGCCATTTCGAAGTCTCTCGTGTCTACTCCGCACCAGGGGTGCACACGCACAATAAATCTGGTTCAGATCGGATGATGTCTCACTGAGATATAACAGTTTGAATAATCTAGGGGGCGCTCTGGAGTCACATGTTAAACCACAATATCAATGTGTCCACAAGGTCTCACTGATGATACACAATAAATCTGGTTCAGATCGGATGATGTCTCACTGAGATATAACAGTTTGAATAATCTAGGGGGCGCTATGGAGTTATATGTTAAACCACATTATCAATGTGTCCACAAGGGCTCACTGATTATTCACAATAAATTTGGTTCAGATCGGATGATGTATCACTGAGATATAACTATAGAAATAATGTAGGGGGCGCACTTGAGTCAAATGTTAGCCCACCATATCAATGTGTCCACAAGGGCTCACTGATGATGCACAATAAATCTGGTTCAGATCGGATGATGTATCACTGAGATATAACAGTTTGAATAATCTAGGGGGCGCTCTGGAGTCATATGTTAAACAACAATATCAATGTGTCCACAAGGTCTCACTGATTATGCACAATAAATCTGGTTCAGATCGGATGATGTATCACTGAGATGGGACTATAGAAATAATGTAGGGGACGCATGAAGCGCAAGTTTGAGGCCTGGCCACGCCCCTTTAGCATAAACGAAAACGCAAACTTTTGATAACTTTTACTGTCCAATGTGTTAAGGGCATGTTAACCAAGTTTAAAGGCAATCCTTCAAAATCACTAAGAGGAGTTTGTTTAAATACGCAATTCAAAAACATCGGAAAATGACCTTTGACCCAAAATGGCCGACTTTGTTTTTGTTTTGGACCAGGGTTCCAAGAGACTTTTTTGTAGGTCCTGACAATTTACACATGTATACCACGTTTCATAATTCTGGGATAAAGCATGGCTGGGGGCTGATTTTTAAACTAAATTCTAGGGGGCGCTCTGGAAGAATCAGGCCACGCCCACTACATATTGGACTGCAGTCCTGTCGAGGGATGGATAAATATAGATCTTAGTGAATTTGGTGTAGCTGGGAGCTTATATTAGGAAGTTATTTTAGCTTGATGTTTCATGGAGAATGGCCAGATTTGAGGCTTGGCCACGCCCACATGCTTTGACATAGAAAAATTATTTTGATAACTTTTGACCTTCAATGCCTCAAGATAGTGCTGACCGAGTTTGACGCCTGGATCTCGAAAGCTCTAGGACGAGTTCGCTCAGATATGACGTAAATGAAATAGACCAAATTGTGACTTTGACCTAAGGCCACGCCCACATGCTTTGACTTAGAAAAATTCTTTTGATAACTTTTGACCTTCAATGCCTCAAGATAGTGCTGACCGAGTTTGACGCCTGGATCTCGAAAGCTCTAGGACGAGTTCGCTCAGATATGACGTAATTGATGTTTCATGGAAAATGGCCAGATTTGAGGCTTGGCCACGCCCACATGCTTTGACATAGAAAAATTCTTTTGATAACTTTTGACCTTCAATGCCTCAAGATAGTGCTGACTGAGTTTGACCCCTGGATCTCGAAAGCTCTAGGACGAGTTCGCTCAGATATGACGTAAATGAAATAGACCAAATTTGACTTTGACCTAAGGCCACGCCCACATGCTTTGACTTAGAAAAATTCTTTTGATAACTTTTGACCTTCAATGCCTCAAGATAGTGCTGACCGAGTTTGACGCCTGGATCTCGAAAGCTCTAGGACGAGTTCGCTCAGATATGACGTAAATGAAATAGACCAAATTGTGACTTTGACCTAAAATGGCCGACTTCCTGTTGGCTTTGGACCATTGCTCCAAGAGACTTTTTTGTAGCTCCTGATGAGATACATATGTGTACCAAGTTTCATTATTCTAGGATAAAGCATGGTGTCAATAGACCTTTAAATGTCAAAGTTATAGCGTTTCGTTTGTTTCGGCGAGTACGCCAAGTTCACCGCTCCACCACGCCCCCTGAACATATACGAAAAGTCAATTTTTTTGATAACTTTTAAAGGCCCATGCCTTAACTGCATTCTGACCAAGTTTGAAGCCGATAGGTCGAACGCCTGAGAAGGAGTTCGTCAAAGTTCGACATGAGTAAAACTGAAAAATGACCAAAATTTGACCTTTGACCCAAAATGGCCGCCTACCTGTGCATTTTAGAGGGTACCTCCAATGTACTTTTTTTCTTGAATTGGGGAGATCTACATATGTACCGAGTTTCAGATCTCTACGACTTACGGTTTTCCCCAACTCACGTTAGGGGGCGCTGTTGAGCAGTTAGGCCACGCCCACTTGCGATTACACCAGATTCATAAAATTTTCGTTGGGGGACAATTTTGGGTGAAGTTTGGTGAGTTTTTGAATATGTTAAAGGCCCCAAACGGCCGCGCGAAGTGACGGAAAAATAATAATAATAATAATAATTAAAGCCGCAAGCGGCGTTGAGGCCCGAAGCAGCTTAGCGCCGCTCGGACCTTATTGAGGCGACCGCGCGAGCTCCAGCTCGTCCGCTCGGTCGCCATTTCGAAGTCTCTCGTGTCTACTCCGCACCAGGGGTGCACACGCACAATAAATCTGGTTCAGATCGGATGATGTCTCACTGAGATATAACAGTTTGAATAATCTAGGGGGCGCTCTGGAGTCACATGTTAAACCACAATATCAATGTGTCCACAAGGTCTCACTGATGATACACGATAAATCTGGTTCAGATCGGATGATGTCTCACTGAGATATAACAGTTTGAATAATCTAGGGGGCGCTATGTAGTTATATGTTAAACCACATTATCAATGTGTCCACAAGGGCTCACTGATTATTCACAATAAATTTGGTTCAGATCGGATGATATATCACTGAGATATAACTATAGAAATAATGTAGGGGGCGCACTTGAGTCAAATGTTAGCCCACCATATCAATGTGTCCACAAGGGCTCACTGATGATGCACAATAAATCTGGTTCAGATCGGATGATGTATCACTGAGATATAACAGTTTGAATAATCTAGGGGGCGCTCTGGAGTCATATGTTAAACAACAATATCAATGTGTCCACAAGGTCTCACTGATTATGCACAATAAATCTGGTTCAGATCGGATGATGTATCACTGAGATGGGACTATAGAAATAATGTAGGGGACGCATGAAGCGCAAGTTTGAGGCCTGGCCACGCCCCTTTAGCATAAATGAAAACGCAAACTTTTGATAACTTTTACTGTCCAATGTGTTAAGGGAATGTTAACCAAGTTTAAAGGCAATCCTTCAAAATGGGCCGAACGCGATGACGTCCGAGTCGCCCTCGTGAACCGTTCCCCTGCCCGGTGAGTGCTTGGAGAGTACCTCCGTGACCTTCAGCAGGCCAAAAATTTTACATTGACCGAGGCCTTTGAGCTTGACATATGTCGTCTGGGGGTTCACCCTGAGCGCAACGATACCTCCGTTGGGTCTGTACGACCTTCCTACGCGAAATGGCGGCAAGGTCACGGTAGAGGTCACGAGGGGGTCTTTGTGCCCGTTTGGCGCCCTTTTGACCTAGAGATCCCAAATTTGGGTGAGATGGTCACCACGCTGAGCCGAACAAGTGTGTAAAATTTGGTGAGGGTCCGAGAGGTCAAATTTTTTTAAATCGACCAAGGCCTTTGAGCTTGACATATGTCGTCCGGGGGGTCACCCCGAGCGCAACGATACCTCCGCTGCGTCCGAAGGACCTTCCTACGCGAAATGGTGGCAAGGTCACGGTAAAGGTCACGAGGGGGGTCTTTGTGCCCGTTCGGCGCCCTTTTGACCTAGAGATCCCAAATTTGGGTGAGATGGTCACCACGCAGAGCCGAACAAGTCTGTAAAATTTGGTGAGGATCCGAGAGGTCAAAAAATTTCCCATCAACCCAGATCTTTGAGCTTGATATATGTCGTCCGGAAGGTCACCCCGAGCGTAACGATACTTCACCTGGGTCTGTGCAACCTTCCTCTGGGAAGTGGTGACCAAAAAACTGTAAGGGCCACAAGAATGTCACAGGGGCCTATGGACCCTTGAGACGAACCACCCACGCGCACGGGACCCAAAAAAAACACTTTTGCAAAAATTTCATGTAATACCATTTTTGACCACAAGGGGGACGCCCTAGAGCCCCGGGGGTGGGTTTCGGGAAGTTACGGGGGTCCCGATAGTCAAAATGGAGGGGTCACTTAAAAACCCCATAGGGATGTATTGGTCGTGCCCCCTATTACCCTTAGAGGTGTTTGTTTAAATACGAAATTCAAAAACATCGGAAAATGACCTTTGACCCAAAATGGCCGACTTTGTTTTTGTTTTGGACCAGGGTTCCAAGAGACTTTTTTGTAGGTCCTGATAATTTACACATGTATACCACGTTTCATAATTCTGGGATAAAGCATGGCTGGGGGCTGATTTTTAAACTAAATTCTAGGGGGCGCTCTGGAAGAATCAGGCCACGCCCACTACATATTGGACTGCAGTCCTGTCGAGGGATGGATAAATATAGATCTTAGTGAATTTGGTGTAGCTGGGAGCTTCTATTAGGAAGTTATTTTAGCTTGATGTTTCATGGAGAATGGCCAGATTTGAGGCTTGGCCACGCCCACATGCTTTGACATAGAAAAATTATTTTGATAACTTTTGACCTTCAATGCCTCAAGATAGTGCTGACCGAGTTTGACGCCTGGATCTCGAAAGCTCTAGGACGAGTTCGCTCAGATATGACGTAAATGAAATAGACCAAATTGTGACTTTGACCTAAGGCCACGCCCACATGCTTTGACATAGAAAAATTCTTTTGATAACTTTTGACCTTCAATGCCTCAAGATAGTGCTGACCGAGTTTGATGCCTGGATCTCGAAAGCTCTAGGACGAGTTCGCTCAGATATGACGTAAATGAAATAGACCAAATTGTGACTTTGACCTAAAATGGCCGACTTCCTGTTGGCTTTGGACCATTGCTCCAAGAGACTTTTTTGTAGCTCCTGATGAGATACACATGTGTACCAAGTTTCATTATTCTAGGATAAAGCATGGTGTCAATAGACCTTTAAATGTCAAAGTTATAGCGTTTTGTTTGTTTCGGCGAGTACGCCAAGTTCACCGCTCCACCACGCCCCCTGAACATATACGAAAAGTCAATTTTTTTGATAACTTTTAAAGGCCCATGCCTTAACTGCATTCTGACCAAGTTTGAAGCCGATAGGTCGAACGCCTGAGAAGGAGTTCGTCAAAGTTCGACATGAGTAAAACTGAAAAATGACCAAAATTTGACCTTTGACCCAAAATGGCCGCCTACCTGTGCATTTTAGAGGGTACCTCCAATGTACTTTTTTTCTTGAATTGGGGAGATCTACATATGTACCGAGTTTCAGATCTGTACGACTTACGGTTTTCCCCAACTCACGTTAGGGGGCGCTGTTGAGCAGTTAGGCCACGCCCACTGGCGTTGAGGCCCGAAGCAGCTTAGCGCCGCTCGGACCTTATTGAGGCGACCGCGCGAGCTCCAGCTCGTCCGCTCGGTCGCCATTTCGAAGTCTCTCGTGTCTACTCCGCACCAGGGGTGCACACGCACAATAAATCTGGTTCAGATCGGATGATGTCTCACTGAGATATAACAGTTTGAATAATCTAGGGTGCGCTCTGGAGTCACATGTTAAACCACAATATCAATGTGTCCACAAGGTCTCACTGATGATACACGATAAATCTGGTTCAGATCGGATGATGTCTCACTGAGATAGAACAGTTTGAATAATCTAGGGGGCGCTATGGAGTTATATGTTAAACCACAATACAATGTGTCCACAAGGGCTCACTGATTATTCACAATAAATTTGGTTCAGATCGGATGATATCTCACTGAGATATAACTATAGAAATAATGTAGGGGGCGCACTTGAGTCAAATGTTAGCCCACCATATCAATGTGTCCACAAGGGCTCACTGATGATACACAATAAATCTGGTTCAGATCGGATGATGTATCACTGAGATAGGACTATAGAAATAATGTAGGGGACGCATGAAGCGCAAGTTTGAGGCCTGGCCACGCCCCTTTAGCATAAACGAAAACGCAAACTTTTGATAACTTTTACTGTCCAATGTGTTAAGGGAATGTTAACCAAGTTTAAAGGCAATCCTTCAAAATCCCTAAGAGGAGTTTGTTTAAATACGCAATTCAAAAACATCGGAAAATGACCTTTGACCCAAAATGGCCGACTTTGTTTTTGTTTTGGACCAGGGTTCCAAGAGACTTTTTTGTAGGTCCTGATAATTTACACATGTATACCACGTTTCATAATTCTGGGATAAAGCATGGCTGGGGGCTGATTTTTAAACTAAATTCTAGGGGGCGCTCTGGAAGAATCAGGCCACGCCCACTACATATTGGACTACAGTCCTGTCGAGGGATGGATAAATATAGATCTTAGTGAATTTGGTGTAGCTGGGAGCTTCTATTAGGAAGTTATTTTAGCTTGATGTTTCATGGAGAATGGCCAGATTTGAGGCTTGGCCACGCCCACATGCTTTGACATAGAAAAATTCTTTTGATAACTTTTGACCTTCAATGCCTCAAGATAGTGCTGACCGAGTTTGACGCCTGGATCTCGAAAGCTCTAGGACGAGTTCGCTCAGATATGACGTAATTGATGTTTCATGGAAAATGGCCAGATTTGAGGCTTGGCCACGCCCACATGCTTTGACATAGAAAAATTCTTTTGATAACTTTTGACCTTCAATGCCTCAAGATAGTGCTGACCGAGTTTGACCCCTGGATCTCGAAAGCTCTAGGACGAGTTTGCTCAGATATGACGTAAATGAAATAGACCAAATTTGACTTTGACCTAAGGCCACGCCCACATGCTTTGACTTAGAAAAATTCTTTTGATAACTTTTGACCTTCAATGCCTCAAGATAGTGCTGACCGAGTTTGACGCCTGGATCTCGAAAGCTCTAGGACGAGTTCGCTCAGATATGACGTAAATGAAATAGACCAAATTGTGACTTTGACCTAAAATGGCCGACTTCCTGTTGGCTTTGGACCATTGCTCCAAGAGACTTTTTTGTAGCTCCTGATGAGATACATATGTGTACCAAGTTTCATTATTCTAGGATAAAGCATGGTGTCAATAGACCTTTAAATGTCAAAGTTATAGCGTTTCGTTTGTTGCGGCGAGTACGCCAAGTTCACCGCTCCACCACGCCCCCTGAACATATACGAAAAGTCAATTTTTTTGATAACTTTTAAAGGCCCATGCCTTAACTGCATTCTGACCAAGTTTGAAGCCGATAGGTCGAACGCCTGAGAAGGAGTTCGTCAAAGTTCGACATGAGTAAAACTGAAAAATGACCAAAATTTGACCTTTGACCCAAAATGGCCGCCTACCTGTGCATTTTAGAGGGTACCTCCAATGTACTTTTTTTCTTGAATTGGGGAGATCTACATATGTACCGAGTTTCAGATCTGTACG
>JBBPBX010086021.1:0-14982 GCA_038048925.1 Garcialebias charrua | reverse complement strand
GTCCTCACTGACGGAACACTGCAGGTAATCATGTCCTGAGAGCGCACGCTGTAGCTGCACTCACGCAAAGACATGTAGGAGGAGATGTATGAGGGCAGCAGACCAAGAAGTGATTTAAAGATGAAAATGTACCAGTGGAAGAGTCTGCGTGAGGTTAATGATGTCCAGTTAACCAGTGAATACAGGGTGCAGTGGTGGGTACGATAATCACAACCAGTTATGAATCTTAGTGCACCATGATAGACCACATCCAACATCCGCAGGGTGCTTGTAGGAGCATTCATGTAGAGAATGTCACCGTAATCAATGGAGGGAAGGAAAGTCACGGATACAAGGCGTTTCCTAACATTCAGTGTTAGACAGGATCTGTTTCTGAAAAAGAAACCCAGTTTAACTTTCAATTTCTTCACTAGGTTTTCCACGTGGAGTTTAAAAGAGAGATGTGAATCCAAATTATAATGTGGTTTTGTAAATAATTTTCTTGTGTTTTTTAAATTTGAAATGAATAAATTTAATAAAAAAAATAATAATTAACCGAAGTGGGAATCAAACCCGTGTCTAGATACGGTTTGGAGTGGCAAACGGACGCGTTCCCAGTGAACCACTGAGGCGTGTTTATCTGTCAAGGTCCAGATTTCTTTTAAACGAACCGCCCCTCATAAAATCCTGGCTAGACCCCCCTGGCGGATACTCGCCGACGTATGCAGTGGGAGTGCGCGTGACGTATGCAGTGGGAGGGAAGAGGGAGGGATTTATTAAAATGTATCCCCCACGTCTTGCCAAGTATAAACACTCAATGCGGTCAGTGACACACACGCAATTATGTAATCGCTGGGCACTCAACGGGAGGTAAAAGACGTAAGACAAGAAGTATAAACCAGGCTTAAGCTATCACTACATAAGCTAATGCGACTTACATAGTCCAATCAATGAGAAATTATGCCATCTACCACGCATCTGACCCCACCCCCAAAAGAAAAAAACTAATCGGATTTAGATGATTCCCATATGACAAATTTTTGCTTGAAATCGACAAATTTTGCCGAAAAGTGACACGTTTGCAGATATGTTCATGGAAATGTGATGATTAGTTTGTAAAACAAATGTAAAAATATGAATAAAAATCTGATTTTTTTTATCCCTTTCATTCCGAGTTACACAAATTCAACTTATTTATTTATACAAACAAAGAATCTTCAAGTGTTCTGCTCACGCGTTTCCTTCCTTCTGATGCAGACCTGAGCCCCAGTACCTGGGAACCCCCAGATGCTTTAACTTGTGGGACTTCATCCAGTTCTGAACTGCAGCACAAGAGAAAACTGGTCAGAAACTGATATTTTCTGCTGAAATTCACAAACACACAAACTTTAAAACCTGTACCATGTAAATCGGAAAGACTAGCTGCTAGTTTGCTGCGATGATAATATTTTTGGCTGTTGGTGTATGTGGGTGAGCGTACATGAAGTACGCCACTGTACGCGCGCATTTTGTGCGCATGCTTTCGCTGCTATAGCTCGGCTTTTATCAGCTTTCAAACGCTCGCGTTCTCGCTCCAGATCCTTGTTGTAATATGAGCAGCTGCGCACGGAGGGGACTCAACTGAGCTCGCTGATTGGTCACTTGCTGACACGCCTACTGAAATGATTGACAGCTTTCAGTCAGCTCATGTAGCTCGCTGAAGACTGCTGCGGTGTTCTGATGCGGTGTTTCTACTATATATGTTATAAAAAGTTCTCTCAGAAATAAAAATAATAACAGGGAGTGCTTTTCCTGCAGCACACAGCCCACCAGGGATATTTAAAACATTGCGCACCCAGGTAGGACCTGAATTCATTCATTTCAATCATCGAGTGAACGGAGGAAGAAGTGATTACTTGACTTTAGGCAAAAAAACAAAAGAAAAGGCCCGATCAGCGATAAAAAAGAGGAATTTAATTCATTTGTGTAACATACAAAACAGTCCGGCGCCGGGGAAGTTTATGGTCAGACATCGCGCACCGCGTATGCAAAAAAAAAGCTTTGCGCGTATGTGTCCTGAAGGGCTACGCTTTTGCCTTGACGTACGTACGTGGCGTATAGCTTGTACGCTCAGCTATATTTCAGGCTTAAGCTGTGTGTGTGTTTGGGGTGGGGGTGGTGGGGTCCAGCATGGCTGCAAGCTAACCTGCTGCTGGGACAAATATTTACCAACAATGTGACATTCCTGCATGAATAAAATATGAGTCTTTGGTTCCTTAGTAATATAACAGTTAATTGTCAGGGGAGACTGACATTTGGATTGTTATTATATAAAATGCAAAGCTGTGGCCTGGGGGCCAACGGAGCTCCACCCCCACTTCAGGGCCGTTCTGAGCCTCTGCTGCAACACGGTCGTTTTAATTAAGAAAGTTGGCTTTCTTTTATTTGTTTGTCCCGCTGCAGACGCTCCGTTGTTATGATCACAAACTCTGATGGTGTGAATGTTAATGTGACTCACTGATGTCAGGCTTGGCAGCTTTCATGTAAAAATGCAGCTCAGAGAACAGTGGTCCGTTGTCCTTGGGCTCCTGCAGAACAACAACCGCAGTCTGGATTAAACTGGCAAAATCAACAAATAAACAGGAAGCAAACTAAAGATGTAAAGGGACAATCCAGATGTTTTTAAAGTGAGGTTGTGTGGAGTGCATAACAGCAGTAAATGTCTTAACTGCAGTACATTTCCTGTGTGCAACACTCATTGCAAATCAGACTGTGTTAGCATATGCAAAAGTGACGTTGTGAAAAAAAATTTTTACAATACACTGCTACTGAAATCGATATTTTCTTTTGAGGTTTGATTTGTTTTAAATATTAAAACATGACCTTAATATTTCCTGTTCCCTGTAGCTGATAACGCAGATCCCCCATGAGCATTTCTCCACAACTCTCCAAACTGAGATCGCAGTGAATGCCACTGTTATTGAAAATTTGTATTTAATTATAGAGTTGGCCAGAACTTTGTTTTTACTTTTATCTTTGCCTATTGTTTGTAAAATATGTTTATTTTGACTGCATGGGGAGTTTTTGCAGATGTTACAAGTCAACAATAAAAGCCTGAAAGTCCCCCTTTACCTTTCATTTTCCTCACTTTTTGAACGAGTGTTAAAATGTCTTAAAAACCAAAGGAAGAAGTCCAGCTGACATCTGTGTAAGCACTAAAAAAGAATTATCACGATGTGCATGATTGACAATCAACAACAATTAAATTCAAGAAAGAACAGTCTTTGTTTGTTTGCCTGCCTTTCTGTCACTTACAAGGTTGAGTGTGATTTTGATTTACAACCTCGCTGGATGCAGGTTTCACTTGGATCTTTAAAGTGACCCGTTTACAGACTGGTTTTACTTTATTCAGTTCTGAAGCAGCTCTGAATTTTCTGGACCTTCTCTAAGTGACCAATCTAATCTTGTCACAGTACAAAACGAGACTTTGAAGCAGAAATGTTTGCAGTTTCATCAACTTGAAAACAAACTGATTCAAAGCAGAAAGCAATAAAAAAATAAAAAGGTGAATGACATCCCAGTTATCTTCTTGTTGAGATAAACTTCACTGGAAGAGGTACACAACTGTTAATAACATCTCAGTCTTACCACTTTAATGACATAGCGAGCATCTGCACCAACCGGTTTTTCAGCGTTTTGTTCAGCTAGTGAGAAAAGACACAAATAATTTCAGAACTACACATTACACAACTGTACAAAAAAACATCTGGAAAAACTATAACAAATGCTGCAGCATTTAGGTTGCATTTAAAAACATCTGATGTATAAAAAAATAAATGCAATTTTTCATTCATTCAACCTTTATTTATACAGGCTAGCCTCGTCAATGCCTATATTAACAGTGCTCTACTCATACCTAGATATAAGAGCCCAAAACCTCCCTTGCCAACTGGAGCACCCAGCTTCCAGGATTTCTTTCCCATGTCTGTCAGAACCTCTCCTGGAGGAAACTCCTCAGCCAGCTTCCGCTTTGCAGGTGCTTTGCCTTTCCCAGCCGCTTTAGTTTTAGGAGGCATCTGAAAGGCACAGCTAGAGCTGTTAAAGACAGTTCATACTTTACAAAGAAAAGTTTCCACGACATAATCCACAAACAGCTGTTTGCTTCTGAATAATTTGAATGAAAAGCTTCCAGAGTACTGATTGGTGTGATCGGTCAACTGCTTCCTACTGTTGAACCTCCCAACACTTACCGTACCTTCAGCTCTAGCTAAATCTGAGTGCACTGTATTGGAGGAAAGGTTGATGCATCCTCACAAAGCAGATTACGCTGTTAGCTATAATTCAAGCCTTAAAAATACAAACAAGCCACAATTATGCAGTCCTATTTGAATTTTCCATCAGTGGGACAATAAAGGCAGTTTCTATTCTATTCTAATAATCCAGGTAGAAATATCCAACAAAGTAAAGTCAGCTTCTCTGGGCGTTTTTTTTTAAAAACGTTTCGTCTTTCATTCAAAAGACTTCATCAGTCCGAGGAGCCACAACAAACACAGTCTCACCTTCTCATAGTGGGTTAACCAGTTTGATGTGCTCAGGTGGAGAGTATCTTAGTGGAACCATGATTGTTTTTTGTTTTGTTTTTATTCTGTTTTGTTACAATAAATATAGAAGCTTCAACATTTCTTTTGAGTGGAAAGAGCAAATCAGCAGCCAATGAATGTTGAGGTTTTGTGACTTCTTTACTTATTTAAACTAACAAATTATTACTTATTTTAAACGTTTCAATGTACTTATCATCAGTAACTGATTACAACTTTGTTTTGCCACGGAAGCAAGCACAGAGCAGAAAAATGAACTTTACACAACAAAATCTGGAAAAAACAAAAAACAGATGACGTTACTGTCACGTAAATGAAGCGTAGAAACAAACTAGTTTTTATCCTTATTTCGTTTGAATGGTGACTTATCCTTATTTCGTTTGAATGGTGACTTATTTCAACGACTTTTGTTAACAGTACGTTTGACATATGACAAAACAGAAACAAGGCTGACGTCGGTTGAGTCAGCTTTAGTTACAAGTACATCCTGAGAAAAAGACAGCAGTCTCTAGTAAACAGAAGATAATATACTGTATTCCTAAACAGGAAATGTTAAACCTCATCTGGGGGAATTCAAAACTGTCACGGCATGATTTAGCGCTAGTTAGCTTTTATGCTAACTGCGTAGCCTCAATTCAGCTACTTCACCCGGCTTTTTATCAACAAACTGTTACAGACACATATTTCCCACGAAAATAAAGCACATTTCTGTTAGGTATAAGTAGAATACACACCGTCACTTTGTTGTTTATGGTTGATTATTGACTAAAACGATTAGGGGACCGAACTATCAACAAAACTACCGCGCAGGAAGTTACGTAACGACGCGTTGTCGGTCTATTGGTCGATTACGCTGCGTAACTTCCGGAACGTGAAGCTGCATTCACTGTCCACTACAAAACTCGGAAATTGTTTCTTAACTTGAAAAGATCAGACTTTTTGTCACAAAAAACCTGCAACTCTTTTAACAGCGATTTTTGTTTCATCTGATGCCAATCTTTATAAAGCAAACTATGAAGTAAACACAGTAGTTCTGGAAGTTTTTATACCTTCAAAACAGCAAGCAAGTGATGAGCTCAAAGATGAGCTCAAAAAGGACAAATCACAAATCACTAACACGTGTTCATACACAAAAATTGACAAAAATGAACAAACAAACAAATACATTAAAACATGACAACAACAAACGAAGACTCAGAGTTTAAAATATACAATGATGAAGATGTGGTTGATGCAAATTTTTATCCTGCTATAAAAGACTGTGAATATTATAATAAAGAACCGTTTAATGACGTCAATATAACAAATGGAGATCTCTCTATTATTCACATCAATAATAGAAGTATAAATGCAAATATATCCAAAATAACAGATTATTTAAAACAGTTAAACAGAACTTTTACTTTAATAGCACTGTCAGAGACATGGCTTAATGATGATAACACAAATAACATTCACATCGAAGGTTATGACTTATATCATTTAAACAGAAACAATAAAAAAGGTGGTGGAGTAGCTCTATTTGTTAAAAATGAAATAAAGTGTAAAATAATTAATGAAATGTCAATAATTGTTGACAATCTTATGGAAATAATAACAAGAGAAATATTAAATAAAAATGCTAAAAACATATCTATAAGTTGTGTATATAGATCACCAGGATCATATATAGAAATATTCACCGATAAAATCATGCAACTACAGTATTGGAAAAGAGTTTCAATAAAAAAGTTTTCTTGTGTGGAGACTTAAATATTGACCTGGGAAATAAAACAGATTCAAATAACATCAGCACATTTCTAAATTCAATGTATAGTTTAAATCTTTATCCGTTGATATCAAAACCAACAATAATTACAGCTCATAGTGCTACGATAATTGACAACATTTTCACAAATATTAGAAAAGGGGATGTGACAGGTGGTACAACTGATTTAAGTGATCATTTACCAGTTTTCACCATCTATAAAAATGATCAAAGCATTACAAATGAAGTTACAATTAAGAAAAAAATAATAAACATCAAAAAAAGCTATGGATCAATTAAAATATGATTTACAGTAACAAAACTGGAAGGACCTGTATGTTGATGATGTTAACAGATCATATGATGAATTTATGAACATTTTATAAGCTCTGTATGAAAAGAATTGTGTGCAAAGAAATCAAAGAAAAATAAATATTGTCGACCAACCTTGGATGACTAAAGGGTTGAGAAATGCTTGTTAAAAAAATAATGTATTCATGTTTCTTAAAAACGAGAACACAACAAGCTGAAGAAAAATATAAAAAATGTAAAAATAAATTGGTAGTGATTATAAGAAAATGCAAGAAGGAATACTATAGTGATTTATTAAACAAAAGTAATGGTGACACGAAAACAACATGGCGAGTTATAAATTATGTTCTAAAAAATCATAAAGCGAAAACGAACATTGCAAAATATTTTGTGAAAAATGACAAAGAAATACATGAGAATAATATCGTAAATTAATTTAATCATCCATCCATCCATCCATTTTCTTCCGCTTATCCGGGGTCGGGTCGCGGGGGTAGCAGCCTAAGTAGGGAGGCCCAGACTTCCCTCTCCCCAGCCACTTGGAGCAGCTCCTCTGGGGGAATCCCAAGGCGTTCCCAGGCCAGCCGAGAAACATAGTCCCTCCAGCGTGTCCTGGGTCTTCCTCTGGGTCTCCTCCCGGTGGGACATGCCCGGAACACCTCACCAGGGAGGCGTCCAGGAGGCATCCTAACCAGATGCCCGAGCCACCTCAACTGGCTCCTCTCGATGTGGAGAAGCAGCGGCTCTACTCCGAGTCCCTCCCGGATGACTGAGCTTCTCACCCTATCTCTAAGGGAGAGTCCAGCCACCCTGCGGAGAAAACTCATTTCAGCCGCTTGTATCCGAGATCTTGTTCTTTCGGTCATAACCCAAAGCTCATGACCATAGATGAGGGTGGGAACGTAGATCGATCGGTAAATTGAGAGCTTTGCCTTTTGACTCAGCTCTCTCTTCACCACGACAGACCGGTACAGCGCCCGCTTCACTGCGGACGCTGCACCTATCCGCCTATCGATCTCACGCTCCAGTTTTCCCTCATTCGTGAACAAGATCCCGAGATACTTAAACTCCTCCACTTGGGTAAGGACCTCCTCCCCGACCCGGAGAGGGCACGCTACCCTTTTCCGGCTCAAGACCATGGCCTCGGATTTGGAGGAACTGATCCTCATCCCGGCCGCATCACATTCAGCTGCAAACCGCTCCAGCGAAAGCTGTAGATCACGAGCTGATGAAGCCAATAGGACCACATCATCTGCAAAAAACAGAGAAGCGATTCTAAGGCCACCAAAACGGATCCTCTCAACACCTTGGCTGCGCCTAGAAATTCTGTCCATAAAAGTTATAAACAGAATCGGTGACAAAGGGCAACCTTGGCGGAGTCCAACTCTCACCGGAAACGAGCCTGACTTACTGCCGGCAATGCGGACCAAGCTCTGACACCGGTCGTACAGGGACCTAACAGCCCATATCAATGGGCCTGGTACCCCATACTCCCGGAGTACCCGCCACAGAACCCCCCGAGGGACGCGGTCGAATGCCTTTTCCAAGTCTACAAAGCACATGTAAACTGGTTGGGCAAACTCCCACGCACCCTCCAGGACCCTGTTGAGGGTGTAGAGCTGGTCTAGTGTTCCACGACCAGGACGAAAACCACACTGCTCCTCCTGAATCCGAGGTTCGACTATCCGACGGACCCTCCTCTCCAGAACCCCTGAATAGACCTTACCAGGGAGGCTTAAGAGTGTGATCCCTCTATAGTTGGAACACACCCTACGGTCCCCCTTTTTGAATAGGGGAACCACCACCCCAGTCTGCCAATCCAAGGGAACTGCCCCCGATGTCCACGCGATATTGCAGAGTCGCGTAAGCCAACACAACCCCACAACATCCAGAGCCCTAAGGAACTCAGGACGAATCTCATCCACCCCCGGAGCCTTGCCACCGCGGAGCTTTTTAACCACCTCGGCGACCTCAGCACCAGAGATTGGAGAGCCCGATCCAAAGTCCCCAGGCTCCGCTTCCTCAGTGGAAGACGTGCCAGTAGGATTGAGGAGGTCTTCGAAGTATTCCGCCCACCGACTCACAACATCCCGAGTTGAGGTCAACAGCACGCCATCCCCACCATAAATGGTGTTGGTCGCGTACCGCTTTCCCCCCCTGAGACGCCGGATGGTGGACCAGAATCGCCTCGAAGCCGTACGGAAGTCATTCTCCATGGCCTCTCCGAACTCCTCCCACGCCCGAGTTTTTGCCTCAGCAACCACCCGAGCCGCATGCCGCTTGGACTGCCGGTACCTATCTGCTGCTTCCGGGGTCCCACAGGCCAAAAAGGCCCAATAGGACTCCTTCTTCAGCTTGACAGCATCCCTCACCGCCGGTGTCCACCACCGGGTTCGAGGGTTGCCACCACGACAGGCACCAACAACCTTGCGGCCACAACTCCGATAAGCTGCCTCGACAATAGAGGCGCGAAACATGGCCCATTAATTTAATCAATATTTTGTAAATATTGGATCAAGCCTTGCAGCTAAAATACCAAAAGTAATAATGTGTGTCATTCAATTAAAAGTTGCACCAACAGTATTTTTCTTAATGGAACTGACAAAGAGGAAATTATGAAAATGGTAAAAAAAATCTCTCAGACAAGAGATCAAAAGACTGGGTGGACATGGATATGATGTTCGTAAAAGAAATAATGAGTTATGTTATTGAACTGTTTACATATATATGCAATTTATCATTTTCAACAGGAATATTTCCAGATAATATGAAAGTAGCAAAGGTAATTCCTCTTTTTAAAAATGGTGATAAATGTGTATTCAATAATTATAGGCCAATATCCTTGTTACCACAGTTCTCAAAAATTCTAGAAAAACTATTTGTGACCAGATTGGATCAATTTATTGATAAGCAAAATATTTTAAGTAGCAGTCAGTATGGGTTTAGAGGAAAAAACTCTACATCAATGGCTCTCATGGATTTAATGGAACAAATAACTTCTGCTGTCGATCATAAACAGTACTGTGTTAGTGTTTTTGTTGATCTAAAAAAAGCATTTGATACCATTGACCACACCATTCTCCTTGAAAAACTAAATAAATATGGTATTAGAGGACCAGCATTACAGTGGGTATCTAGCTATTTGAAAGATAGGAAACAGTTTGTGCAAATAAATGATGTTAGATCTGACCTCCGTGATATCACTTGTGGAGTTCCTCAGGGCTCTGTGCTTGGACCAAAGTTATTTATTTTATATGTGAATGACTTGGTAAATGTGTCAGGACTTCTTAAATGTGTTCTTTTTGCCGATGACACCACATTTTTCTGTTCGGGTAAAGACATAAAACAGATTTTGGATATGATGAAAACAGAATTTATAAAAATACAAACTTGGTTTAAATTAAACAAATTATCTTTGAATTTAGATAAAACTAATTACATGATATTCAGTAACAAAAAGAGAATTGTTGACGATCCATTTGAAATTGAAGATGTTGTGATCTGTAAAGTGAGTGAAGTGAAGTTTCTGGGTGTTATCATTGATGACAAACTGACATGGAAACATCATGTAAATTCCATTAAAACAAAAATAGCTAGATCAATTGCAGTACTGTATAAAGTCAGGGATTTTTTAATTGATAAAGCTCTGTATATGTTGTATAACACAATCATTGTTCCACATTTAATCTATTGTATTGAGGTTTGGGGAAAAGCGTGCAAAACAATTACAAAGCCTGTTTTTATTTTACAAAAGAGAGCTGTAAGAGTAATCACCAGAAAACATTTCAGTCACCCATCAAACACCTTGTTTCTTCAGCTAAATTTATTGAAATTCCAGGAATTGGTAGAATATAGTATTTTATCAGTTATGTATAGGGCTCATAATAACACATTACCTTTAAATATCCAAAGAAATTTTATAAAAAGACAAAGTTATTACAATCTCAAAGGGACAGATATTCATCAAACCACAATTCAGAACCAGCTTAAAGGGACGGTCTACCTCAATTCAGGGAGTTGGATTGTGGAATGTTCTGGAGAGTGATGTTAAAAATGCAAAATCAATGTATACATTTAAGAAAAAGGTCAAAAAGGACTTGCTCAAAAACTATATATGATGTAGCTTAGTGTGTTTGTGTATTACAGTTAGAAAAATTAAGTAGAGTTATTCATTTTGTGATGTAGTTTGAAGGTTATCATTGTTTGAACAAATTGTGAAATAAGGGGCAGATATAATAAGATTTCATCTTCTTTCTGCTCCTTTCATTTTATCCTACTTGTATTCTTGTATCTGATGAAACTGTTTAGTATCGTTCTTTTAAAATTAATAAATAAACATCAAATCAAAATCAAAAACAAGTACGTTTTTTTGTGGTTTACTTACCGGTAACTACTAATTATTTAGGTTCACAGCCATCATGCACATGGGGAATATAGTGTCAAAACTATTATGCCAATTTTTTTAAGTGTCTTTTTCAAAATGTATTTTAATGTTATTATTATAGATTTAAATTAATGAATGTGTCTTTACTGACACCTACAACATTCATGGTGCTCGTTAATGGCGGTAGAAGGGCAGTGTTTCCAAACCTGGTCCCTGAGGAACACCATCCTACATGTTTCAGTTGTTCCCTGCTCCAACACACCTGATTCAGTGAATTAATTACTTCCTCAAATCCTGCAGAAGCCGGTTAATCACCCATTCATTCAAATCAGGTGTGTCAAAGCAGGGAAACAGTAAAACATGCAGGATGGTGTTCCTCAAGGACCAGAGTTGGGAACCACTGACTTAGGGAAAGTATTGAAGAAGATATTTACAGATATTAGGTTTTGAGGAAAAATCAAATGTAGGCCCAAAAATCCCCATCAAATTCTCAACATTTCTGTGCAGTGTGTTTAAATTTATATTTTTATATGAAATACAAAATATGAGGAAAATAATAAAACCCTGATGTCTATTGCTTGATGGCAACAACAACCTTTATAACGTTTCTGAGATTATGTTGGATTGTTGCAAACAGAAGCTGCTGTTTTCTCTATACGTATAAATAAATCAAAATACACCAATATTTGTGATGCATTTAATGAAGCAGTAAAAAATCTTCACACCTGCCGAGCTCATCATCTGTGCACTCCAGACTGCAGTTGCAAAGGCTGAATTTGAATAGGTATGTAAATGTTCAAAGCCTTATATGTTTTGAATGTGTCATTAGATACCAACATATTGGGTATCACCTGCAACCGGGTGCACAACTCATGAATAAGATATTGGTTCTTTAGTGTCTTGTCTTTCCACAGAGTGGAGAGCGGAGCTGAAAGAGGGCCATGTTTCTCCAGTTTGTACAAAAACTGCTTTGATTCAGGATAACTTCAGCATCTGTGGCCATGTTTTAAAACTAGGGCTCTCCTGCCCGAGCTGAACTCACTGTTAGATTTTTTTTACGATTGGAACCAAAGAGAGATGACACGCTACATGTATAGCGACAGCGGCGAGCAATGTGAGGACAGTGCAGAGTTTCCGTCCAAAAACCAGAAGAAAAGAGGAAAACATGTGTCATTCCCTCCTGATGAGCAGATAGTTTCAGGCTTTGCTGAGCACAGGAACTCTGACAGAACAGGTGAGCTGCTGTTTATCTACACATGAAAAAGTTATGGATGTGACGAAAAGGGGGAAAGCACAGAATACATGAACTCACTTATCTTTGTCACTGTTTAAACTTCGTATTTTATTCAGAAAAAGACCAATTTATGATTAAGCATCGGCTGCAGATCCAAATATCTCACTGTAGGCAGCTTTAAAACTTTAGATTAAGATATCCAAGATGTTTGATGCTGACTTTATGTTCGGTTGCTTCAAAATACTTACGTAAAAGCAGTTTTTATAAGTTTATTTAGTTATTTTTATTATTATTATTTAACCATGCTACAGAGGTTTTCCTTTCGGACACTCCCTTCTTCATGGGGTCACCACTGCGGGCGAACCTCACTCAAAAAATCTGGCAATTGCTTTTGTACTAGGCGTCCTCGTTGACACAGTCTGAGCTTAAACCCACACTTGCATGTAGAGAACACGCAAACTCCATGCAGAAAGGCTGGGAGGCCATCCTGTCTTACTCAGCAGTGACAGTTCAAACCTCTGCTGGGTTGCTCATGTTTTATTAATCACTGTAGTCCGTGGTTAGATGGGGATTCTCACTTGGTTTCAACGTTTATTTTGAACAAACCGTTGGAGTTTATTTGAAATAAAAAGAGTCACATGGGTCCATGACTGTTCATCCACTGGGCCAGTATTTTATTGACCTGCACAGGACTATTTAAGGATTTTTTAAAATCCCAAATGAATTCATGTATCTGGACTTAAATATACCAAATTCTTCAGAACCTTAATCTCTAACAAAAAAAAGTTTCTTTAAATGAGAAATGTTTCTCACTTAAACAAACTGGTCCAGATGATACAATTTAATCTTTTTTGTTGTTATCTACCGGTACCTGGATGATTGAGCATACAACCCTTTTCTGAACCATTTGGCCTTGGCTGTCCTCAGGCTGTTTCTGTAAATAGCAAGTTGGCCACCTGGCCTAGGACATTTGATTGTTGTACAGTAGACCATTGCTACTTCACGGTTTGACTTTTGCGGACTCGCTCTTTCACAGGTTTTCAAAATAAGATTGGACATGACACACAATTGGCTTATTGATGGACGAGCTGCACGATCGGCATGACATTTTTATTTAAAATAAATTATTTAGCACCTGCTGCACTTGTGTGCAGCCCACAGGTACAGGGAGAGGCTCCTGCAGCTTGTCATGATCTCCACTCTGCAGCGGAGAAGTGGGCGGGGCTGAGAGTGGTGGCAAGAGAGCGTAGTTCATGACATGCTGTGCTCTTTGATGCTGCGTTCCAGTTGCCTCGTATTCTGGGAACTGGTAGTGACGTCATTTCCCAAGCTACCACTTGAAAACACGTTCCGGTTCTCTAGTGGAAAATCAAGATGGACGCACGCTTTGTTTTTGTTGCCATTTCCGAATATAATAAATTACTAACTAGATATGAACTCCTGACACAGAACATGTCAGAGGAGGATGATGACCGCCGAAGGTAATAATTTAATATATATTTTTCTCTAATTCTTTAATGTAAATCGTTGGGAAAAAAGAAAAACTGGCTTTACAGCTAAGAAAACAAAAACAAACGTCTTCACTTCACTGTGTGATTGAATACACGCAACAACATTTTAAAACTCGTATTTTAGTAAAAGTTTAGGTGTTGACTTACTGAAGATGTGAGTATCCGCCATCTTGAAATCGAAACTGGGAGCAGAAAAAATTCTCCCACTTTACGAATGGGAGTTTACCACTAGAGCGGGCGTTCCACTGGGAACTGGGAAATTTCCACAATACGAGGTAACTGGAACGCACCATTAGAGTGTTTAGAGCAGGGGTCACCAACACGGTACCCCCAAGGACCATTTGAGGTGCCCGCGGACGGTTTCTAAAAATAGCACAACTCACTACTAAGCTGCATTTAAAATTTCATTTTATTCAGTTGTTATTCTTTTTTTGTATTTATATATATATATTAAAATGTCTATCTTAAAAATATGTTCTTAAAAATATGTTTATTATACTTTTTTTTTTTCCAATTTACGCGTTGTTATTTCCAAAGTGTTTATCAAACTGGTGCCCTTTGAATGACTCCGTACCCACGAAGTAACTCTCAGTTTCAAAAAGGTTGGTGACCCCTAGTTTAGAGTTTAGAGACATTGTTTAGAATATTGCAAGACTGTGGGAAAGGTTTAAAACCCCTTTATTGATACCATATTTATATAGTACTACTTGTACTACTATTCCTACGTCACGGTTTTTCACTTATCACGGGGGAGCTAACGGAACCCCCCGCGATAAACGAGGGACTACAGCACTTGATGATTGATTGATTTGAATGGGTTTGTTTTGAAAGTGTTTAAAGCCTTCTTCTGAGTTTCCAACAGGAGGTTGGCTTGAAACACAGCAGTACGGTACACTTATAGGACAGATCTGATTGGCAGGCCTCAGATTGAGGGAGTCTTCTAGATGGAGGACAAAATGTTTCTCACTTCAATAAATTTGTCCAGATGACACAATTTAACTTTTTTTGTTTCTAACCAAACTATTAAACTATATGGTCTCTAACCAAACGATCAGTTTTTAAACATTCTTGGAAACATTTGTTTATATCTTTTCATGTTAACCAGTAAAAATAATAATAATAATAATAATAATAATAATAATAATAATAATAATAATAATAATAATAATAATAATAATAATAAATAAATAAAAATAACTTTGTTTTACTGCATTTTAATGTTCACATTGAATTTGATC
>JBBPBX010086020.1:4441-14982 GCA_038048925.1 Garcialebias charrua | reverse complement strand
GCCAATAAAAACAGAGCTTCTTACTTTTCACCCCCTAACCCACGCCCCCCCTCCCCAACCCACGCCCCCGCCTGTCAGCCTGCAGCGAGCCCCGCAGCGGCCGCGCAGGTTCTTGTTGAAATAATTTCAAAGCGATGCAAAACTGTTTTGTATGTGACACAAATGTATTAAATATCCCTTCTTCATCCCTGCTCTGAACTTTTATTTTGTTTTTTTTTGCCAAAAGTCAAGTGATCGCTTCTTCCCCTCCAGACCTGCACTGACAGATATGAGGAAGTGGATCAATTTGTCACGAGCGAATTAAATTATGTCCAACGTGGCTGTGTGAAGCTCTGCAGGTTTCAGGGTGTTTTTGTTTTGCTGGACCAGTGGTCCATGTTTTTATTTTATTTTTAGAAGGTTTTATTAACACATAATCACAGAACTTTGCAGCGCTGAAACGGGACATGTAGAGGAGGCGGAGCATTCCAGGCTGCAGCGCGAGTGAGGTGGAGCTGAGTCATATATGGCTCTGAGTGAGGAGGGACCAGAAACGTGTCTCTGTTCAAAATGTTTCTAAGTGCCAGCGTGTTAAAAAGCTGCATACTGAACCTTTAATAATTAAAGAGTCATTCATGACTTAGTTCTGACACATGGCATAGAGATTAAGGACTTAGTAACAGTTCCTTAAAATCCTATTCTGTCTGACCATTTTTTAATAACTTTGAGTTTATATTAAATGATTACACAGTCACTGAGAGTAAATTTCATCTTAGCAGGTGCTTATCAGAAAATTTAATCAATCTCTTCCATCTGTGTTTTCCTTTGTGTTGCAGGGTAATGCATCAGAGAACAGTGACTTCGATCATCTAGTTGATCATCTTACAACTTCAATGCAAACTTCACTTGATAAAATTGCTCACTGAAAAAGAAAGTAATCAATCAGAGGAAACTGGCTCCTTTGTTCAATTCTGAGTTACGCACCGTATTTTTCGGACTATAGGTCACACCCGAGTATAGGTCGCATTGTCCAATTATTGCCAAAGAATTGGAAAAATCCATATATAGGTCGCACCTGAATATAGGTCGCACCTACGTCAAAATGTGGACCGTGTTTAGCTCTGCTGCAAATGTCTCTTCCACAGGAGCGCACAGCAAGGCTTTTAAGAAGATTAACACTTAAAAACAATTGTTTGATAAAAAATTATAGCAAATATGTGTCTGAGCTGAACTTTTCTTTAATAAATGAATAATTTTAGCAGGATAAACACCTAAAAAAATTGTTAGCTGACATTATTGTAAGAGTGTGTCTCAGTTTAATTTTTGTTAATAAATGATTACAAATCAGCTTATTTTATAAAAAGTCATATATAGGTCGCAGGCCATGAAAAAATGAAAATACGGTACTTAGAAGTAG
This sequence comes from Garcialebias charrua, assembly GCA_038048925.1. NCBI lineage: Eukaryota > Metazoa > Chordata > Actinopteri > Cyprinodontiformes > Rivulidae > Garcialebias > Garcialebias charrua. The sequence continues at coordinate 13,586 of JBBPBX010086020.1, read as the reverse complement.
GCATCTAGAAACCAAGAGAGAAAATTGCACGCTACTAATGTTGAAGAATTTTTTTAACTTGGAAAGATAGTCTGCTAACATTTAAGAAAGCTCTCCGTAAAGCTAGAATTTTATATTACTCATCTTTAATAGATGAGAATAAAAATAACCCTAGGTTTCTATTTAGTACTATAGTATTGGTAGACTAATTAAAAGTCCCAACTCTGTTGAACCATGTATCCCTACAACTATAAGCAGTGATGACTTCATGAGATTCTTTATACATAAAATCATTTCAATTAGAAACAAATAACAAATAAAGTCCAGTGGTTTTTGTATTGAACGCTTGTTCTGATTTTATCATGTGATAAAATGATTTCATGATTTTATTTTTTTATGATTTTATTTAATGATTTTATCATGTCCTGGATGACTGAGAATCTTCACCAGCACGTTTCAACTATCCTTCCTTCTAGTACCCCTAATCCCCTGTCAAACAAGACAACTTTAGGAATTTTACTAGAGCCTGATTTATGTTTGGACTGTTTTTGTCCTGTTGAGCTCTCTGAATTGACAAAAATAATAACCTCATCCAAACCATCCACATGTCTGCTAGATCCCATCCCAACCAAACTGTTTAAAGAGGTATTTCCCCTAATTAATGTCCACATTTTGAATCTACTTAATTTTCTTTAAAGAATGGTTATGTACCACAGCGCTTTAAGGTTGCTGTAATTAAACCTTTACTTAAGAACTCTGACCTCGATTCAGAAATTCTGGCCAATTATAGACAGATATTTAACCTAACTTTCTTCTCAAAAATTCTAGAGAAAATAGTTGCAGGTCAGTTGTGTGAACATCTACAAAGAAATAATCTGAAGAGTATCAGTCAGGGTTTGGAGCTCATCATAGCACAGAAACCGCACTAGTAAAAGTCACTAATGATATTCTCATGGCCTCAGACAATGGACTTGTGTCTACTACTACTTGCTACTTGGTCCCCCGGACCAAGGTCTCTAGGGCTCTCCATTCTTGCTATTGTGAATAGCAGTTTATCCACTGGCGTGGTACCAAAAACCTTTAAACATGTTGCTGTTCAACCTCTCCTGAAAAAAAAAAAAACCTTGACCCCTCAGTAGTAACCAACTTCCGGCCTGTCTCCAGACTCCCATTTGTTTCTAAACTTCTGGAAAAAATAAACGAGTCCCTTGAAGTGCTTCCTGGAGGATCACACTATCCTTGAGTTATTCCGATCTGGCTTTAAACCTCTCCACAGCACTGAAACTGCCCTACTGAAGGTTTTTAATGACATCTTCTTATCCACAGACACTGGTGACTCTGTGCTGCTTGTCCTATTGGACCTCACATCCGCTTTCGACACCATCGACCATGAGATCCTCATTGCTAGGTTGGAGCAGTGGGTGGGCATCTCAGGATCAGCCCTAAACTGGTTCAGATCCTACCTCTCTGACAGGTCCTTTTGTGTTTCCATCAACGATTTTAGTTCTGCAGCGGCAGCACTTAAATGGGGGGTTCCGCAGGGGTCCATCCTGGGTCCTCTCTTATTCTCTTTATACCTGCTGCCACTTGGTGCCATTTTCCGGAAACACAACATACCTTTTCACTTCTACGCCGATGACTGTCAAATTTACTTCCCCCTAAGACACAATGGTACATGCTCTATTCAACCTCTGCTCGACTGCCTGGCTGACATCAGGGACTGGATGGCTTTAAATTTCTTAAGTTTCAATGAAAAGAAGTCTGAAGCCATGTTGTTCCCTCCCAACGACACAATCACGAACCACTGCATCGACCTTTCTGCTCTAGCCCTGTCTGAAAAACAAAAAGTCACAAATCTGGGAGTGATAATGGATCCTTCCATGAAACTCAACAGTCATGTAAACATGATCGTTAAATCCTGTTTTTTCCAGCTGAGGCGACTGTCTAAGCTGAAGCCCATATTATCCAAAAATAACCTGGAGACAGTAATTCACACATTTATTACATCTAGGCTTGATTACTGCAATTCACTCCTGTTTGGTATCAGTCAGACCACCATTGCACGATTACAACTGGTCCAGAACGCAGCAGCCCGATTTTTAACCAGTACAGGCAAAAGAGAACACATTACACCAGTCTTGGCCTCCCTGCACTGGCTACCGGTTCATCTTCAAATCCAGTTCAAAATTATCCTATATGTCTACAAATCACTGAACAGTCTCGCCCCCGCCGATCTCTCTGATTTGCTACAGACCAGTTACTTCTAACAGTTCCAGGATCTCGTATTAAACGCAGAGGTGACAGGGCCTTCTCTGTAGGCCCAAGACTTTGGAACGAGTTACCTCTGCTCATCAGACAGGCCCCCTCCCTCTCGGTTTTCAAATTCCGTTTAAAGACCCACTACTATTCTGTTGCTTTCAACACCAGATGATCTGTGTTTGGTCGTTATATTTATTATCTGCAATGATTTTATGTCTATTTTCTGTTTTTACTTCATTTTGTATGTTGCCTATGTGTTACCTGTTGTTTGTTTGTTTGTACACCACTTTGGTTGGCCTTGTTGCTGTTTTAAGGGCTCTATAAATAAAATGGTATGGTATGGTATACTGGTCCTGTTAGACCTCAGTGCTGCTTTTGATACAGTTGATCACAATATTTTACTACAGAGGCTTGAATATGATATTAGGATTACAGAAACAGCTCTAAAATGGTTTAAATCATTTCTATCTGATAGATTCCAGTTTGTAAATGTAAATAATAAATCGTCTTCATACAACAAAGTTATTCATGGAGTCCCTCAGGGCTCAGTGCTAGGGCCAATACTCTTTACTTTATATATGCTTCCATTAGTTAAAGTTATTAAACAGCAAGTGATACATTTTAATAGTTATGCTGATGATACACAGTTGTATTTGTCCATTAAATCCAATGAATCCAATCAGTTACTTAGACTACAAACATGTCTTAAAGACATAAAAACCTGGATGACCATTAATTTTCTCCTTTTGAACACAGACAAGACTGAGATTTTGGTTTTTGGACCTTAGCATCATAGGAATTAAATTTTCAGTCTTTCTCCTCCTTGGATGGAATTAATCTGCCTCCAGTTCTAATGTTAAAAATCTTGGTGTTATTTTTGATCAGGACATGTCTTTTATCCCCCACATTAAAAAGGTTACTAGAACCATCTTCTTCCACCTGCGTAATATCAATAAAATTAGAAACATCTTATCTAAAAATGATGCAGAAAAACGGGTTCATGCATTTGTCACGTCTAGACTGGACTATTGCAATGGTTTATTATCTGACTGGACGTCCAAATTATTTTTTTTTAAAGTCTTCAGTTGATCCAAAGTGCTGCTGCCAGAGTCTTAACTGGAGTTAGTGGGAGAGATCATATCTCTCCAGTTTTAATTTCTCTCCACTGGCTCCCTGTCAAATCAAGAATTGAATTCAAAATCCTACTTCTAACCTACAAAGCTCTCAACAACCTAGCTCCACCTTATATTACAGATCTTATTGTTCCATATTTTCCTAACAGAGCACTTCACTCTCAGACTGCAGGTTTACTGGTGGTTCCTAAAGTTTCCAAAACCAGAATGGGAGACAGATCTTTCAGTTCTCAGGCTCCTCTGTTGTGGAACCAACTTCGAGTTTCTGTCCATGAGGCTGACACATTGTCCAGTTTGAAGACTAGACTTAAAACTCTATTTTTTGCTAAATCCTATAGTTAGGGTCAGCTTGGGTTTCCTGAGCTGTCCCTTAGTTATGCTGCTATAGGCTTAGACTGCTGGAGGACAAACTGACCACACTTTTTCACTCTGCTACTGTCTTTACTTACTCTGCTCAACCTGTTTTGTATTTGTAATTATTAGGGATGTAATGGTACACGTGGGTGTACCGAACCGTTTCGGTACGGCACGTTCGGTTCGGTCCACCTGTGTACCGTTTTGGTTATTTTTTCACTCGTTAAACATTATTAACGGGATAATATATGCGCTGCGGAACTAAAATTCCTAGGCGAGTTTCAGCACGGCGCTATGATCTTGCAGCACGCGCAGCATTAGCAGCCTAGCATGTCGTTGCAGTCTCGTGTTTGGGAACGTTATGGCTTTCATGTTAAAAGACGAGTGCAAATCCAAAGCTGTGTGTGGGCGTTGTTTCACGGAGATTGGATTTGCAGCAGCAGCAACAACATGTCTGACTTGTTAACGGACTTGAAACCACGTCATCCCAACATGAACATCTCTTCTACAAGCAAGAAAAGCAGCTTGTTGCAATGACCGAACAGCAGCAGCATTTAAACAACCTTCATCAGGTAATTCAGATCGGTCCAGAGCAATAACACAAACTGTAGGAGTTTTTAAAGCTCTGGAGTTTTTAAAGCTCTGGATCTACGTCTGAATGTTGTTGATGTGCAGGCTTTAAAGTTATTGAGCCCCACTACAACATACTTCACGTCAACACTTCAGTCAAAAAGTTCAGGACTTTATGAAAAAGTTAAAACTGATGTTGTCAACAAGTCCTGGAGCTGATTAAAGCCCTGATGATGATGATGACGACTGAGAGATTTAACCACATTAACCATTCAAGAAGAGGTATTGTTGTTTTATTATTATTATTATTATTATCTAATTAACCTTTTTAATTTAAAATTATAATCTTATTAACTTTTTTTTTTTTACCTCTGTGTTTTATTTCCAGTCTGGGACAGAGATAGCAGCTGAGTCTTCTTTCTCTTCAGAGAAATCCACCAGAGATCACCTCTAGTAGAAGTCTGTGAAACTTGATTAGTTAGATTGTAAACAGTCTGTTGCTGCTTATTGTTCTGGTTCTGACTGTTATTGTATTTATTAAAGGTCCACTGACATCATCTTACAAATTTGCATGAAATGATAGAAGACATATATATTTACATATATATTTTATCATTCAACTATGTTCGTTTTTGCAAACAAAATGATAAATGAATGACAATTCCTTTCAAAGTGAGATTAAAATTAAAAACCGCTTTTCTCTCTGAAAAATCCGACTACAAGCGAATGCAACATTTGTGACGTAGGGAGCAGGACCGTCAGTCTGCGTCTGCCATTACCGCATATTCATTATCATCCAGATCGCCTTTTTTTGTATAACTTGATAAATCCCGGTTATGTTGCATTTGGGTGTTCTAATATCATCAGTGAACAAGTGAACCTTTTCACTTTCCCAAAAGATGTAAGACCTTTGTCAAAAATGGAATAAATAAAGCTGCCCCCCCTCGGACTGAGCTCCCTGCTTCCTGAACAGTAAGAGTCAAATACATACGGTGCAGACCTAAATTAGAACCTGCTGTTTCTACTCATCTAACTTCCTGCTTCCAAAACTAAAGACAAATAGCTCAAATCTTAACTTAGATTGATAATTTTGTTGTTTTATTTCTTGTTCGCATGAATATTTATATGGGGCGTTCTAAAGACGTTCTCCTTCCTACGTCACAAATGTTGCATTCGCTTGTAGTCGGAATTTTCAGAGAGAAAAGCGGTTTTTAATTTTAATCTCACTTTGAAAGTAATTTTCATTAATTTATCATTTTGTTTGCAAAAACGAACATAGTTGAATGATAAAATATATATATATATATNNNTAAAAATATATATATCTTCTATCATTTTATGCAAATTTGTAAGATGATGTCAGTGGACCTTTAAGATTTTTATTATTGTTAGTATAGTTTATTTATTGTAGAGTGCTTTTAATTAAAATATCAACCAAATGGGTTGCTTTTACCGTAAAAACCGGTGTATTATACGCTGTATTTTTGCTCATTTGAATGTCCTGCGTATTAAACACCGAAGAGTATTATTTATGGATTTTTTCCCATATTTTTAGACCCATTTTTCGCTCTGATTCTTCGTTTTTCATTTTTGGCAAAAATGGTGCAGTACCAGTTTCGGCCGCTATACGGGCGCTGTAGGCAGCAGCCAGCAGAGGACTCAGAGAGCGAAGAGGAAGAGGAGGGCCACTTCCAGACGTTTCTAGCTCATGTGTCCGAAAACAGCCTCCTCTGGTCGGACTGACTCTGTCGCTGCCCGCCCCTTGCTCTGGATGTAGCTGCTATTAGCTGTGAGGTTCGCTGTTTTTGTTTGCAAGATACCACTCATAAACCACACCGCAGATTTTTAAATCCAGCTGATTTCACATTTGGTTCAGCTCAGGAGCCCGTCTGCTATAGTCAGGTAAGAAATATATTTTTTAAGCGTTTATTTAGCTAAATTTAAAGAAACAAAGCGTCCGGTCCGAGCCGCCTGCCTAAAATTCGGCGAACTTTTTTTTTATCCAGCTGATTTGAACATTTCGTTAAGCTCAGAAGCACGTCTGCTATAAAGTCAGCTAAGAAATATATTTTTTCTCGCAAAGAAACAATTGTTTTACCGTGTTTCCTTGTGAAGATCTTCGTACTCGCTTGCTTCTGTCGCCGCCATCTTGATTAGGGCAAATGAGGCGCTGACGCGTCGCATCGTATTAAACACCGAAGCGTATTGTCTACGTTTTTTTCTTGTTTCTTGTTAATAATTGGACAAAGCATATTAAACACCGGTGCGTATTTTCCTCCAGTGAATACGGTATTTATTTTTATACAAACGTATTGTTTACTTGGCATATTTTCAAAATAAATGTTTTGTAAGTCTTTATTTTGTCTTTTTTTGTACCGAGAATTAACCAAACTAAGTCCTCCTTGAAACTGAACCGAACCTAAATGGGATTTTAGCGTATCGTTACACCCCTAGTTAACAGAATAATTCATGCTGTCTGATAACTCTAATGCAGAGATTTGCTCCGTCTAGTGTTTGTGTTGGTCTTCATTAGTCCTGAGTGTGAGAGGTATGACGTAGATCCAGATCTTTAAAAACTCCTACAGCTTGTGTTATTGCTCTGGACTGATCTGAATTACCTGATGAAGGTTGTTTAAATGCTGCTGCTGTTCGGTCATTGCAACAAGCTGCTTTTCTTGCTTGTAGAAGACGTTCACATTTGGATGATGTTGTTTCAAGTGTGTTAACAAGTTAGACATGTTGCTGCTGCAGATCCAGTCTCCGTGAAACAACGTCCACACACAGCTTTGGATTTGCGCTCGTCTTTTAACATGAAAGCCATAATGTTCCCAAACAGGAGACGCAACGAGATGCTAGGCTGCTGAATGTTACGCGTGCTGCAAGATATTTGTGCCGTGCTGAAACACGCCTAGGAATTTTGGTTCTGTGGCGCATAATCTCTCATTAATAAAATTTAATGAGTGAAAAGATGACCAAAACGGTACGCAAGTGGACCGAACCGAACGTGCCATACCGAAACGGTTTGGTACACCCACGTGTACCGTTACACCCCTACTGTTTACAGAAGGGAAAGTAGAAACGTCCATTCTCACTATCAACAATATTTGTTTAGTGGCAAGTTGAGGAAAAAAATGCAATTACAGTAAATAATTGGATCAATATAAAATAGTATTCTGCCATGAGCACAGAGCACCTAAACCAACAGAACAGGATGCTTTCTGTTTTACCTGCTATGGGTGGACCCACAACCATCGGCACGGACATCAGGCCAAGCAGGAATCCGATGGCCTGGGACACATCATTCGGCCCAACCAGCTCAAAGGCGATGGGGGCCATGATGCAGATGAAGCAGCCATCGAAGAGTCCCATCAGCAGGCACACGGCAATCAGGCCCCCGAAGATTTCACACACAGGGATCATCATCGACATGAGACCAATGACAAAGAATGACGCCACCTGGAACCACAGAGGGTCAGTTATGTTTAATCTAGTTTATGAACTCTTCCTCCTTTGTTAACACTCAAGTTCAGGTAGATTAGGACTTTAGAAGACTTAGTTTTCATGTGTAAACTACTTGTAGATGCAAGAAGAAAAATAGTATTTAGATCAAATGCAGCATGAGCCGAGAGCTAAATAACAGGTAACATTTACTGAAGAAGCTGTAACTGAACTGTTATAGCTAAAAGAAGCAGAACACTAGCCAAAAGCTAAAATAATTGAATTTGCTAGCCTAAAGCCAAAATAGTCAAACTCAAGCTAAAAGTAACAAAACACCAGCTACAAGCTAAATGCAACAAAATGCTAACTAAAGGTTACAAGCAGAAAAATTAGCTAATTCAACCTTTATTTATACAGGTTTATCCCATTGAGCCTTGGGGACTCATTTACAAGAGAGACCTGAAAAAGTTAGTAAAAGCTATAAGTAGCAAATGGCTAGCTGGAGGCTAACAGTGGCAAAAGGCTAACTACAACCCAAATGTAGCTGAAGGCTAGCTAAAGACTTTAATTAGTAAATAAAATTAATTAGTAAATGAAAGCTAAAAGCTAAAGTAACAAAAGACTAGCTAAAAGTAGCCCAAGAAGATCAAAACTAAAGCAAGTTTTAAAGACAACAAAGTTTTTGGAGGAAGTAAAGAGGACTCACTGTACTTCTATAGGTAAATACTATAATAATGTATGTGTATATACTAAATATAAAATAGAATTATACTGTAAAAACAGTTCAATACTTTGAAAAGTATGAAAGTTACGAAACCCAAAAGTCATAGCACTCATCTCCTGATTGAACTGAACATTTTAATATATGAACAGCTAAAATGGCACAATAATTTATTAAGAATGAAAAAACATTAAAAATAATAAATAAATAACAGGAAAACAATAGTGTGATTGCTGAATCAGCAGTTGCACAATAAAAAAGTATCCTATTAAAGGTTCAGTATGCAGTTTCTGTAGAACTGCAGCAGTTAGAAATATTTTCAACAGGCAAAGCATTCTGATCCCTCCCCCTCAGAGCCATATGTGGCTCTGCCCCCTTGTGGTCTGTTGAATTTCAAATTCAAGCTCTGTTTTTATTGGCTGATTCAAATTCAAGCTCTGTTTTTATTGGCTGATTCAAATTCAAGCTCTGTTTTTATTGGCTGGTTACAAACTCTGTTTTTATTGGCTGGAAAATGGCGGGTCACCTTTTCTTTTTAGAAATGCTTATTTACCACCTGGAGAAGCAAGGGGACAATATTTTTTTTTTTTTTTTCAGAGATTACCTGGCTAACATCAGTCTGTCAGGAGGTAGTGACAGAGTGAAGAAATATGTTCATAAAAAAAGCTACATACTGAAGCTTTAAATAAAA
>JBBPBX010086019.1:0-14982 GCA_038048925.1 Garcialebias charrua | reverse complement strand
CATCTTACAACGATTAGTTTCAAAACTTTCACAGCTGTTCACAAGAACACAATTTTGTGAACATTTATCATTAATTTTGTGCTATACAATTTTTTGCAGAAAACTATGACTAATTGCATTTGAAAATATCTAAATGAGTAGTTCAAGCAGTTTATGTGAATGCTATATTTTTTAACCTTTACACCACTATTGACTTTGCATTACATGGTTATTCTGGCAGGAGTAGAATTATAACCAGGGCTTAATTTGAGCCAGATCCTACCAGAACAGGATTCAGGAACTCTTATTTTGACAGGGTGCATTACAGTAACTGTTTGCTTGGATCTGGTAACTTTCAGGCTTACTAATAATAAAGTTATGAACAAATATGACTGCCTTGAACAACTAAAACTTACACTAGATATGTAAACTGAAAATAATTACATAAACAATCATTTTAAACACAACAGCCACTTATGAGCTTTTTAACATCACTTATGAGCTTTTTAATATCACATACTATCTGTCCCTTCAAGTAGCATTTCCACCTCTACCCTTAAAAAAATCTCTGCCCCTAAAAGAGTGGTGGGGGGTGAGTGTTGATCTAACCAGGCAGTCGCACGCGGGCAGGCGCCCACAGGCAGCAGTAATGAACAGACGGAGGCGGCGCCTGGAGGTTTCATATGTGCTGGTTTCATTGGTACTAAAAACTATTTCAAAATCAGAACATCTTCTCGTCCCCCTTAACAACTCTCTGCTATCCCCCTTTCCCCAGGTCAAGAGTCTTAGTGTCATCCTCGACACCACTCTCTCCTTCACTTCACACATCAACAATGTTACTCGGTCTGCCTATTTCCACCTCCGTAATATTAACCGTCTCCGTCCTTCTCTCACACCCCGCTCCACAGCCATCCTGGTGCACAGTCTTGTGACTTCCCGTATCGATTACTGCAACTTCCGTCTCTATGGCCTCCCTAACAAATCTCTCCACAGGCTACAGATGGTCCAGAACTCAGCTGCCCGTGTCATCACTCAAACCTCCTACCAGTGGTGGGCATATGAACGCTAGATAGCGCTAAAGCGCTAATCCGCTTACAGTGGACCTAAACTTTTTGTCAGCGTTTTTGTGGATTGACTAACTTTTATAATTCATAAGCGGATTTGTGCTATTTTTATTTAAAATGCAGTACCGCTAATAACTAATTATCTATCAGTAAAAACCAATAAACTTATTTACAAGCTCTTATGCTGCTTGTTTTACCTTTTTCCCCACCGTAAAGAGCAGAGAGGAGGGAGGGTGTGAGGGGGAGCAGAGGGGAGAACAGACTCGGATCTACCATGTAGGTAAATGATGCCGTTGCCTGGGGATCCCATCAGCATGGGGCCCCGCCGCGCCCCGGCCAGTCACCTACATCCCTAACATTGATCCTGCTTGTTAATGTACATTTAACATAAAAATAATTATAGTTACGATGAAAACGATCATTAAATACGCAATAAAAAAACGGTCGATTTCTTTATCCCCCTACTAAAAATGGACTATTCCATCTTGACATCTTCCGGGTCAGAGGTGAACTCAGGGGCTAATTCTGTGGCTAGCTGGCTGCGCTCGGTCTCTTCATAAATCCGCAGAGAACCCCGCTGTTTCAAGCCAAATTAACGCGGCCGGAGGATTTTATTGTGTGTTTTGTGTCGACCATTTGACGGTGAGTCGTTATTTTTATGTATTTTAGTTACTTTTCATTAAATCTGTTGACTACCTATAGACGCTAACTCTGTGTCCAGCTGGTTGGTTGTGCTGGGTTACTAATGGATAAATCCGCAGAGAACCCCGCTGTTTCAAGCCAAATTAACGTGGCCGGAGGATTTTATTGTGTGTTTTGTGTCGACCATTCGACGGTGAGTCGTTAGTTTTATGTATTTGGGTTACTTTTATGTATAAATGCGGTGGCGACACACCCGTGTATTTGAGATTTAAAAGTGGTTTTAGGGATTAAAAGTTCATTCTATTTTTTGTTAATTTCGTGGCCGAATAGAATATATGTACGTAAAGTATTAAATAAATCCTTTGATTTTTGTAATTTCATCCTTTTAGGATCATTTTTGTTACTTTTCAGTTGGCAGTGTAGTGCAAATTTTGCATAACGCTGCCGGCTATATATAAATATATATATATATATATATAAATATATAAATAGCGGATTAGATTAGCTTCCCCTAATTTTCATAAGACATTTGTGCTTTTGAAATTGTGGACCTAAAAAAATTAATAAGCGTTTTAGAAATTGTGGAACTAATTTTTTAATTAGCGTTGCCCACCACTGCCTCCTACTATAACCACATCACTCCTGTCCTGCAGCAGCTCCACTGGCTCCCGGTTAAATCACGCATCATCTTCAAAATTCTACTTCTCACGTTCAAATCTATCCACAACCTTGCCCCTCCTTATCTATCTGACCTCCTACAAATCTCCATCCCATCACGCTCTCTCAGATCCTCCTCTTCGCTACATCTCCATGTACCCTCTGCCCGCCTCTCCACCATGGGGAGCAGGGCCTTCACCTGCTCTGCCCCTCACCTCTGGAACGCCCTACCGCCAGACCTTCGAAACACCACCTCCCTTTCTCTGTTCAAGGCAGCTCTGAAAACACATCTCTTTAGACTCGCTTATCCTTTACTAAATGTATTTTATATTCTTTTGTATTTTATATTCTTTATGTATTTTATCTTTCAATTTATTCTCTTGATGTCTGCACTGTGCTTGTTTTTTTTTTTACACAGTCTCTTTGGCACGCCCCCTCCTCTGGTGCCGGCCCTCTCCCTCGTCAACAGTCATGTCAAACTGGTTCAAAACCAACCATTTTCAGTCAGGTCATCTGGACAGTTTCTTTTTTTTTTGTGTGTGCTGAAACATTTCACCTTCGATCCATTTCTATAGTTGTTTTTCATCTACATTAGGTTTTACCTTGAACATTAAATCTGGTTTAGGCATTTATAGTCAGTGCATAAGTGAAATTTGTTCCTGGATTTTGAGGCAATCAAAAAAATTAGAAGTGCGGTAATCCACTGGGTGTTTAGTTTCAAATGGAAAAGCATTTGTTTTTGCTTTGACGTCCAACAACCTTTGATTTTAGATAGACTCTACTCCAAGCAGGAAATAAAGGTTACTGGTAAGCAATGTTACCTCTAAGCTGTGCGAGTGCGCAATTGCGCACTGCCCACACATTCTCAGCGCACAATAAAATCTTTGCGCGCATCCAAATATGGTCAGCCCACCGGTCCGCCTCTAAAATGATTGATGGACAGCAATTACATCCAATCACATTGAAGCTCACGTTGTTTTGACCAATCACTAACAGGAGGGCGGGTCTTAGAACAGCAAGCATGTTTGTAGGCAGCTTCACAGTCGGATCATGCAGAAGTCACGGAGTTTGTCACACCGGGACAGCTACGTGGGTCAATTAGTGTTAAAACTACAGATTTTAAATCTCGTTGTTAGGTCAAGTAAAATCAGAGGTATGATAAATAATCCACACCACGTCTTTTATCTGAATAAAGTCAAATATCAAGCGCGTTACAGCGAGAAGCTGCACACTCGCACACACGCACACACACACACACCGCTGAACACATAAACAATCCCCCTCTTTTCTGAAGGAGGAAGTTATTTGTCAAGCACCAAATCTGCAGGAAAAATAAGAAAAAGATGCAGAAGTTGAATGGAGGTCAGTGCACGATAAAGTCATGTGATAAAGAGGAAGAGCAGAACAAGGCCAGGTGTGCAGAGGAGCAGGTCCAGAACCAAGCATCAGTTTCTGAGCTCTGCAGATGTTGACCCAGGGACCAATGGAGGAAATTACACTTTTTAAAAACTTACAGTAAAATAAATATTTTGTCAATAAAAAAATTAAGTAATGTGGAGATTTTAAACAAAAACCCTACAAGCATTAAAATAAAAATCATCTAAATTAGATACTGTATATTTATTTGAGGCTGACAGTTTAATTAAGAAGGTTGATTTTCCCTCTGAGGAACATGAATAAATAAAGTTAAAGGGTTAAAACGTCTAATTCAAATAAAATAATAAAGTCTGTAGTTAAATAAAACTGCAGTTTTTGAGCTGCATGCATTCAGCTGGGAGCTGCAAAATCACTTATATTAAAAGCAAACTCATGGAAGTTGCTGCTGTAATCTTTATTTTAATAAGCTATGTAACTTTCTATGATCCCAGATTTATAACAGGTGTGTGGCTAGTGCGCATGTCCTGATGTTGCTCATAGTGGTCCTCAGTGTGCTCAGAGAGCTTGTGTGTATGCCCAGACACATGAAAAATTAGAGGGAACATTTCTGGTAAGTGCTGTCCATCCAAACTTCTTTAATTTAAAGATTTCTTGATCTTGATGAAAACAAAATGTCGATTTTTTTCAAAGCGATTATTCAAGCCTTTTTTAAATTAAAGACCAGCCATTACTTGAAGCATATCACCCACCACTTTTCATACCACAGTTTAAGACTAAAGGCCCCAGCAGAGCTCTGCGTAAGGCAGTACGCCGCTGTACGCCGTACGTATGCAGAGGCACAAGCGTAGCCCAGAAGGCACGAACGCGCAAAGCTCAAATTTTACGACCGCGTACGCGAGGCGCGTTGTCTCACAATAAATTGCTCGGCGCCGGACTGTTTTGTATGAGACACAAATGTATTAAATTCCCCTTCTTCATCCCTGATCTGGACTTTTCTTTTGTTTTTTTGCCAAAAGTCAAGTGATCGCTTCCTCCTCCGACTCCATGACTGAAATGATGAGAAATGAATTAATTTGTCACGAGCAAATTAAACTCGGGTCCTACGTGGCTGCGCGAGGTTCTGTGGATTTCTTGGTGGGCTGTGGGCTGCAGGACCAGCGCTCCCTGTTTTTATTTTTATTTTTTAGAACTTTTTATTAACATATAAAGTTTAGAACACCGCAGCGGCTGCAGCCTGAGCCAGTTTGTGCCTTTTTCCCCCCCACCCGACCTGTCAATCAATTCAGTAGGCGTGTCAACAAATGACCAGTCAGCGACCTCAGTTTGTCCCGTAGGTAAACGCTCTGCGTGCAGCTGCTCTAATTACGAAAAGAATTTGTAGCGAAAACGCGAGCATTTAACGCGAGAACGAACGCAGAGCTGTGCTTGTGAACGCGTGCGCACAGAACACATGCGTAGAGCGTTGTACAGGCCGTACGCAGAGCTCTGCCTGGGCCTTAAGATGATGAGAAATGACAAACTTACAGCCATTTTGGTCAAACTTTGAAATAAACTATGCGCATACTCATGAGATATGATATCTGTCACTCTGAATGACTCCCAGCTACTACCACATTAATTTTTTGCTCAATATATGTAAAATCAACCGAGGCAAAGCTAGATTGCAGTTGTTGATACAGAACCATGACTACTTTCTGACAGGTTCTTTCAAATCTGTCCAGTGGTTCATAATTTGCTAACAGTGCCATTGGATAGAACTTAATTACCAAACTAAATTTTAGGTCAATATCTGTCAAACTGACTGAATTATAACTCTTTTTGTGTTGTCTAAGGCTGGCTGGCTGCGGTAGCCATTTTAAATTTGGTTACCGGTAACTCCAATCGTTAATCCGTTTTTCACTTTATGAAAAAGTTCTTGGCTCCATCTAGTTGTGTTGGCCTCTGGCCTCCTGTAAACACCTCATGACGGTATTTTACGAGCCTGTTTGAAATCATGTGACATCTAACTAAGGCTATGGGGTCTTTATTGGTGGAGGGGGCGAGATGGGGCAGCCGGCCCGGGACCCAAAACTCCAGGCTCGAATCCCAGCCATTCCCATATGTCGTGGTGTCCGAGCAGGACACACAATCCCCAATTGCTCCCCGGGCACCCACATAGCTGTCCACTGCTCCACCTGGGTGCATTCCAGGTGCAATGGGTTAAATGCGGAGACTAATTTCACCATTGTATAGGAACATACAATGATGACAACACAGAGCACTCATTATCAAAAAGCCTGAAAGGACGCTAACAGAGAGACCTTATTATTGCTCACTGTTTACTTAGTCTTCTTGTGACATTATGATGAATAAATAACTTTCTGAGGCTGAAATACTCGTACAAACACTGGATTGTTCAAGTAAAAGAGGAGAAACTCCCTCAGGATGGTAGAAACTTCTACAAACAAATCAAACAGTCAGCTGAGTACTGCCCAGAAGCTGAGTTGTAAAAGTGTTTTTTTTTTTGTCAGTAACCTGAAGCAAGGTGACCTATCAAACACACACACACGCACACACACACACACACACACACACACACACACACACACACGCACACACACACACACACCTGCAATTTTATACCTGGCCTGAGAAGGTTGTAATGAGCAGCAGACCAGAACCAATTTCTCTGCCCTCACCTTCACACACAAGCAGACACACAATATTTCCCTCACAGCCTCGAGTTCAGGGAAACACAGCAGAGGCTGCGGTCACCATGGTGGAGGGTAAACCGTATCGGTACGGGCTGATCGTGACAGGACTGTGTGTGGTGGCCGTTGGCCTCTTCATCATGATGCAGGAGAGGCCACACATCTATGTCACCGTATGCTTTTTGGGTGCCACCATGGTGTGTGTGGGGACTGTGTGGAGCCTCTGCCAGTGCTATCCTAAGGTAAATCCTGAGTGTGTGACTGTGAAGGTTTAAGAAGTAGACTTGTTAATAAAAAAGTGTGTATTTATTAGGTCATTGTGACGCCTGTGCTTCAGAGGGAAAGCCTGGAGGATTTATTGTATTCTGCAGCCGAAGCTAAAGATGAAAGGTATACTCTACGCACACAACCCCCACCACCACCACCACAGACACACACAGACACCAGTCGATCCCTGTGGTCTATGTGTCTATCTCAAGACTGCTGAGTGTCCATCATCTAATCTAGACATGGTGACAGCAGCAGTGTGTAGGGGGAGGAAAGAAACTTACTCTCATTTTATTGTCTGCAAATCTTTACTCAAAGGAAAGTGCTCCTTCAGAGTGGATTCCATGACCAATATGAGGAGATAATGGATTAAGAGTTGTGACCCAGGAGGGTTAGATTAGCTGGTAACACGAGAGCAGAAAACTAACAATTGCCTGATGAAATCACGAGTCAGATTTTCTTTTAAATTCGACAGCAGCTCAAAACATAAGACACTCGTGCAGGAGCTGCTTGATTGCACGAGAGAGCAGCTGCCTGATAAAGATGTGCAAGCTCAGCACAGTTCTTCGGGAGAAAAGCATGAGAAATGAGGTCACAATGCTGGAACCAAACTTCTATTTCCGTCCCTTCTTATTTGATTTTATTTCAGGAGCGCAGAGGCCCTGCCAGGTTTCTGTGACCGAAAGTTGAGTGGCGGAGTGGTTGATCCTGAGGCAATGAAGAATCAGTGCCACAGCTGTCCCACACTGCATCTGGCCTGAGAGGACAGACACCATGAGCCAAGTCAACTCACTACCATGCTGCTTGAAAGCAAGGACCTTTTTTTATGGATTCTATTTTTTAAATGGCTGTTAATGATGATATCATGATGCAAACTAAATGTGATTTATTTTGATCATGTATCAAACAGTTCCTAATTATTTGATGCCAGAGGAAAATAAGCTGAATATGTTTTACATGATGCTCACAGGAGATGGTGCTATTTGCTACAATCTATAAAGAATGAGCTTTTTTTAAATTTATCTAAAGCACAGCAGCTGATCAAATTATTCAAATCAAAGTAGATGTAACATCTTCTTTTAGCTGGAAGTCTTGCAGGAAACAAATTAATGTACATAGTAAAAAAAAAAAACAGCAGATCCTACAGTTCCCATAATGCAACTGATCGTCTCACTCTGAATGGTAAATGTTTAAGTTATGAGCATTTACCAGAAATCAAATACTGTGTTTGGTCAAACCTTCATTCTTTGCCGGAATGAAAAACAAACCTTTCTAAAAACATTTGGTTAAAATTCTTGACATAAAAATTTTACTTAAAGAGTCAGAGAGTCAGAGTCAGAGAGTCTTTATTGTCATTTGCACCGCATGTGGTACATGTGATGAAAACGAGATTATGTACACGGGGTCCCAGTTACATCCAACAACAAATGAAAGAGAAAAACAGTAATAACATCTAGAACTAACTAAGAAAAACATCAACTAGTAATACACTAAGCCTAATATAGTTGAAATAAACAGCAGCACGAACATGAGTTTGTATGAGCAGATGGTCACAGATGAACACAGATGAACACAGCAACAAGAAAACAGATCAGCATCAGTATGATGTGATATTTTGCAGTGTTTATTTTTTATTTTATTTTTATTTATTCATGAGTCTAACAGCCTCAGGGTAGAAGCTGTTCCTCAGTCTAGTGGTTCTACACTTGATGCTCCTCAACCTCCGTCCTGAGGGGAGTGGGGCAAAGAGTGAGTGTGCTGGATGAGTGAGGTCTTTCATGATGCAGGTGGCTCTTTTCCTGCCTTTCCTTCCTTAAAGGACAGACAAGTAGTTTTTTTAATCCATCCATTATTTTTACCGGCCTCTTCCTGTCTGGTTTCTGGTCTATGGGAGGAAACCAGAATATCCAGAGAAAACCCCATATGCAAAAAGGGAGAACATGCAAACTCCAAGAAAGTTCCCCATACGAAATGCTGGCTGGGAACATCACAGAACTGTGGCTGATCTGAAAAAAAGGCTCATGGACTAATCTCACCGCCTGGACCTCAAATGCATATGTAAGTTGTCTTATCTGTGCTTGCTGGTAGAGTTTTTTGATGTCTCATATTGTGTCCTAATAGACAAGATGTGAAAGATCTTTTTTGTAATACCACAATCTACCCTCATGGTTCTTCTCCTTTTTCATATCTAAGATTATCGTTCTGATAAGGAATGAGATGGCCGCGCTGATAATCAGCTGCAGCTTTGTACATTTAGTCCAGCTTTCGGATGACTGTGCGTACATGTTCCCGTTGTATCTCGGTGCAATGTCAATAAAGATATTCTGATTCTGATTCTAATTCCATGCCAGGATTCGATCCTACCGCTGAGAGGCAACAGCTCTACCAGCTGTACCACTGTGCCCCCCTAATTCTTATAATAAAGACAAAAATTAGAAGTTGGAAAAAATTATCATTACTGTACTTCTAAGTACAATTTGCCATTTGATTTTTTTTCTTGCAACAAACTCTCATAACAACTAACAGACCTGTAACTTGGGTGCACTATAACCCGATTATCTATTGGAAACACCACCACCAACAAACCATTTAGCATTTGGATCTTTATTGACCGTTTTGATCGAAGTGAGAACTTTTTTTCTTCTTTTGGCTGTAGCCTTCCTCAAGTATGGCCACAGCAAGCAAACCCACACAAAAATTTGACAATTGTTGTTACGCCAGATGCCCTTCCACAACCGCCCATCACCGAGCTACCACAGCCCTCTGGAGGGCTGCTAGGGTGCCCAGGGGAGCAGAAGGAGGGGGTTAAGGGTACAGACAAATGAGGATGGAGGCAGGTGGGTGGGTGCTTCAGCTTTCCCACTGACATTCTGATAAAATAGTCAGGGGATTCAAACCAGCAACCTACCAATCACAGGCTTGCCTTCTTTAAACTCTGTGCCCCTATGACAAATAAAATTACATAAATGTGTAAAATGTTGCTCAGGCTTAAGAAGAACTGCATAAGAAGTACAGAGGACTGGTGCCACAGCCCTGAGGAGCACCTGCACTAATGGATTACTGTAAATGGTAAAACAGCATTTAAAAAAAAACATTTTAATGCATACTTGATTTAAAAAACAAGGATTTGCAGTCATTAAATCAGTTTTTTTTTAAGTGGTTGCCGTTTAAAACAAAAAGCAAAAGATGTGCCCTAGAATTTGCTTTAAAGTCATCTTTAAAGCTGTGATGTAGTTTGAAGGTTATCATTGGTTGAACAAACTGTGAAATAAGGGGCAGATATAATAAGATTTCATCTTCTTTCTGCTCCCTTCATTTTATCCTACTTATTCTTGTATCTGATGAAACTGTCTTGTATTGTTATTTTAAAATGAATGAATAAACATCAAATCAAAAATCATCTGATCTCTTTTCTCACTTATAAGCAAACTGCAGTGAATCAATGTTAGTTTTCAAAAAGGACCCAACTTTATAACCATTTCAAGACAGCAGAAGTTTATGCTGAAAAGCACTGTTGTGCACTCACAATCATATTCTCAAAACAACATATTGTTCACAGAAGAAGTTCCAGACAGGAAATGACTGACATGCAACAATCTGAGTGAAACATGACTCCTTCACAGTAAGAGCTGTTTGAACAGGACCACAATTTTTTTTATTTTTTTTATTTATAAAAGAAACAAGTACAAAAAAAACTTACAATGTCAAACATGGCTCGAGACTTAAGGCATGCATAGCACAAAAGAGAATAAAGGCACATAAACAAAAATGTGTCTTGGGCAGCTTACAACAGAAATTCGTTACAGATTGTTTTAGTTTTTAAAGCTTTGGCATTAGTACAGTACTTTAAAGTAGCTAAGTAAGAGGAAATATAATTAGAAAACACTATAAATCTAGGTTTTAGCAAGGAGAATTTACAACTGTGGATGTAAAATTTGGCTAAGAGTAGTATTAAATTTACAACAAAAACTTTCTCACTTGAAATATTTGGACAAAAGAAACCAAACAGTATAATTTTAGCGTCAAATGGTAGGTCAATTTCTAACTTTCTATTTACATACATGAAAATGTCTTTCCAGAACAGCTGAGTATGAGAACAGTCCCAGAAGAGATGGATGATGGTCTCCTCAGAGCTGTGGCAGAGTGAACACATTGGGTCTACGTTTGGACGGTACTTGGAGATTATATAGTTTACAGGATAACATTTATGCAGAATCTTTAGGGATACTTCTCGAATCTTATTAGTTATAAACAGGACCACAATCATTCGATGCACAAGAGGTGGCGTGAGTCGCAGAAACGTCACCAGTCCCCGCCTTCAATTATAAGAATCAATTGTTGGATTTTTTTTTTTTTTTTTTAAACATCTGTACTTGGAGGCTGAGGGCACGCGCGGCAGCTGGAGATACAAGAAGGACCCGTTTGGGCAAGTCAGATTAAAGACAAACTCATCATCAGGGTTCATTTACACATCTGGACCAGTCCGTCCAGACCTCTTCACTGGAACCAGCTGCAGAGAAAACAGCAGGGTTCATTTACACATCTGGACCAGTCCGTCCAGACCTCTTCACTGGAACCAGCTGCAGAGAAAAGGTGCAGAACCATGCGCGCCTCGTGCGCCTGGATTGGCTGCGCGCTCTGCTTGTGCGCATCTTCCGCGGCCGTGAGAGTCCAGGACGAGCCGGAGGACGACGAGATGATGTTGGATCATCTGATCCGAGACGACGGGACTCAGCCCCAAACCCGAGCCAAACCCACAGCGGAGTTCCTCAAGTGCAACAAGGTACAAGTCATTTTGTCCCGATCAAGCGCATCAGTCCAAAGTCATTGAAATCCTCATTAAATAGATGTTAATGTGTAGTAATTTTCCTTTTCATTTATTTTTATTAACATATAAAAGAAAGCATCAAGATGCAAATCATCACACTGAAATGTCAGACTTCATGCAGCTCACCTGTAGCTCATGAACTGTTTGTGCATGTGCAGGCAGCATGGCGCATGCCCGGTCACTACCTGGTCATACTGCACCAGGGGACGCACGAGTCTCGGGTCCAGAGGACCATGAGGAGGCTGCGAGCCAAAGCAACCAGGAGAGGCTACCTGGTGGAGATCCTGCAGACCTACTCTGGAGCTCTGCAAGGCTTCCTGCTCAAAATGAGTCAAGACGTCCTTCACTTGGTAAAAGCATGATTAAATGCACATAAAATATATATCTTAAAACAGTGCAAGGAAAAAGTTATCAAGATGTAAGAGTTAATTCTGTCTCAAGCAGGAAACAGTGTTTGTGAGAAACTGCTTTAAATTACCTTAAAAACCAACAAAAACTGAAGTAAAAATGATGTTGCAGCTTCTTAAAAGCTTAACCAGCATTCTGCAGCAGATGATTCTGTTGCATCAGGAGGCAAAAATAATATGGAATTACAACAATGAGGCAGGAGGGAATAAAAACATGCTGATGTCTTTGCTTCCAGTAAATATGGCTTAAACCATTAAAAATCAGGAACTTGGATATGAAGGTGGGCTTTAAAGGAGCTGTATGTAACTTTTCTAACAATATATTTTCAACATATTTCTTCACTCTGTCACTACCTCCTGACATACTGATTTTAGACAAGTAATCTCTGAAAAAAACTATTGTCCCCTTGCTTCTCTAAAAGCATTTCTAAAAAGCCACAGTGACCCACCGTTAACCAGCCAATAAAAACAGAGTTCGTAACCAGCCAATAAAAACAGATTTTGTAACCAGCCAATAAAAACAGAGCTTGAATTTGAATCAGCCAATAAAAACAGAGCTTGAATTTGAATTTCAGCAGAGCAAGCCTCAGGGACCAGAAACATGTCTCTGTTCAGCGTGTTCCAGAAATTACATACTGAACCTTTAAAATGGGTTTGCTGTGTATGTAGGAGCTTGTCAGCTTAAAAATAAATGAAAAAGTGAAAATTTGAGAAATTTGGCAGAAAATACTTTTTTCATTTTCATTAAAAAAAGTTTTGTAATCTCAATCATCAGGTAGATAACAGCAAAAATTGTCATATGGACCTGTTTCTTTAAGTGAAGAAACGTTTTGTCCCTCATCCAGAGGACTTCGTCAGTCTGTGGCCTGCCAACCAGATCTGTCCCATAAGTACACTGTTAAAAAAGAATAATTGAGCTGATTCAAAAAAACATTGCAACGTTATCGGCGTAGCCAGAATTTTATGAGGGGCGGTTCGTTTAACATAAATGTGGACCTTGTAAGATAAACATGCCTCTGTAGCTCAGTGGAATTGTGTTGGGTTGCCATCCCAAATGGGTTCAATTCCCACATGGTTCTACTTTTTTTTAAAATTCATTCCAGATTAAAAAAACACAAGAAAACTATTTACAAAACAACAAGAAATAAAACAATACATGAAATGAAAGGAAGCAGAAGAAGAACATAATCTTATTTTATCTGCCCTTTCTCAAACAATTTTTTTTTTCAAACACTTGATTCAAACAACTTATTTTACGTTTGCCTTTTAATGGATAAAAAAAAGGAGTTAATATACCATTCTACTTTTTTTATCCAATAAAAGACAAACGTAAAATAAGTTGGGAAACCCCGTCGAGCTGCATGCGCAACAGCTCCTCTTTCAACTCTGTTGTGCCAACAACTAATTCCAAATCCAGTTTATTAAATAATTCACGTTGAACGCCTTTTTTTTTTGACAATAAGGGTTGATATCATTGGTTTGATAAACATTTTCTCATTGGTACTGATCTATTTAGAATTTCATGTCTGAGCAACAAATTTTATGAAATCCTCTGAACAGATCGTCGTTTGATTTTTAAGAGTGTAGCCTTCATTGCTGCGTTTCAAGCCAACGTCTTAATTGCTGGACTCTCTTTTCATTTTAAACCTTTCACCTCATAATTATCTGAAATATTATACAGTCGTAAGTGTAAAATATCTCCATGTATTTTTTTTTAATGTAACGTAAAAATAGTCTACAATCTAAAGACAGTCCCCTTCTTTTTAAATGTAAAGTTTTATGTATCAAGGCAAAATATAAAATTACCAGGTTCTAAAATTATTTAAATCTAACCTAGTGAACAAAAACACAACAGATTCCACCACCTTGTACCTGTATATGAGCCAAAAACACTAAGGCCTGCTGCTTCCACACTGAAGAGAAAAATGTATCAGCCAGGTGCTGATTGAAAGGATTGATTAACTGACTGTCACTGCCAGTGACGGCTGGTATTAATGGGTTAGGAGGGCTAAACCCTCCCCCTGGCATTTACAATAAAGATATTCAAATAAACAACGTAAAAATAAATACATTTTAGAAATAATGTCACATTTTGTTAAATTTACGATAAAACTGGTGTCAGGCGGCCTGGGGAAAATTCCAGGGCCATTCCAAAGGGCTAAATTCTGACAGCCCTGTTCTGTTCCTCTTCCGTCATGGTTCAGAATGATTGACCGACGCCTTGCCACGCACCCTCGGTTTGCGGCTCATTGGGGCTAATTTTGTTCAGCCCAGGCTCAGCCCACAGCCACAGGATTCATCCAATGAGGATTGACGTACAATAACATGCCTCAGCGCGAGTGTATGTGGGCTTGGTTTAGTGTAGACGCGATGGCGAGCAATATTAGCATAAATGAGGTGGATTATTTAATCAATAACCCCTTTTCCTTAATGTTTATTGAGGAAAAACTGGAGGTGAAGTGGTTGGGGCCAGACAGACCTGAGAATATTCAAATCCAGCAAAGAGAAAACCGTGCTGTGTAACCGTGCTGAACTTGGCTGGATCTTATTTCAGCTTGGTCCAAATAATATCAACCTGTCTGTTCATTTGTATTCTTCTTATAATTCACTCTGCGTTGTGTTTGATGAAGACCAGAGGACGAGCGTTTAACTGAATGCTGTTTAATCTGCATAAAAACGTGCACTAAGAATGTCAGAGTCAGTCAGAGTCAGATTCTTTATTGTCATTCACACCACATGTGATGAAACGAGATTATGTACACAGGGTCCCAGTTACATCCAACAATAAAATGTAAAAGAAAAACAGTAATAACATCTAAGATATGAACTAAGAAAAACATCAACTAAAAGTACACTAGGCACTAATAGCATAAAAACATTACTTCGAACAGCAGCATGAACATGAGTCTGTATGAGCAGATGAGCACGAATGAACACAGCAGCATGAAACAGATCAGCAGCAACATGAAACAGATCAGCAGCAGCATGAAACAACAGATCAGCAGCAGTATGAAACAGATCAGCAGCAACATGAAACAGATCAGCAGCAACATGAAACAGATCAGCAGCAA
>JBBPBX010086017.1:0-14982 GCA_038048925.1 Garcialebias charrua | reverse complement strand
TGGTTGCCCCCCATCTTGGTGCCTGTACGTTGGGGTTCACCCCGGTGAACGAGAGGGTAGCCTCCCTTCGCCTACGTGTGGGGGGACGGGCTCTGACTGTTGTTTGTGCCTATGCACCAAACGGCAGCTCAGACTACCCACCCTTTTTGGAGTCCTTGGAGGGGGTATTGGAGAGTGCGCCTCCTGGGGACTCCCTTGTTCTACTGGGGGACTTCAACGCTCACGTGGGCAATGACAGTGAGACCTGGAGGGGTGTGGTTGGGAGGAACGGCCCCCCTGATCTGAACCAGAGTGGTGTTCTGTTATTGGACTTCTGTGCTCGTCATGGATTGTCCATAACGAACACCATGTTTGAGCATAAGGGTGTTCATATGTGCTCTTGGCACCAGGACACCCTAGGTCGCAGTTCGATGATCGACTTTGTTGTCGTCTCATCTGATCTGCGGCCGCATGTCTTGGACACTCGGGTGAGGAGAGGGGCGGAGCTGTCAACTGACCACTACCTGGTGGTGAGTTGGCTCCGATGGTGGGGGAGGATGCCGGTCAGACCTGGCAGACCCAAACGTATTGTGAGGGTCTGCTGGGAACGTCTGGCAGAGTCTCCCGTAAGACGGAGCTTTAACTCCCACCTCCGGGAGAGCTTTGAACACGTTCCGAGGGAGGCGGGGGACATGGAGTCCGAGTGGGCCGTGTTCCGCGCCTCTATTGTCGAGGCAGCTTATCGGAGCTGTGGCCGCAAGGTTGTTGGTGCCTGTCGTGGTGGCAACCCTCGAACCCGGTGGTGGACACCGGCAGTGAGGGATGCTGTCAGGCTGAAGAAGGAGTCCTATTGGGCCTTTTTGGCTTGTGGGACCCCGGAAGCAGCTGATAGGTACCGGCAGTCCAAGCGGCATGCGGCTCGGGTGGTTGCTGAGGCAAAAACTCGGGCGTGGGAGGAGTTCGGAGAGGCCATGGAGAATGACTTCCGTACGGCTTCGAGGCGATTCTGGTCCACCATCCGGCGTCTCAGGGGGGGAAAGAGGTACGAGACCAACACCATTTATGGTGGAGGTGGCGTGCTGCTGACCTCAACTCGGGATGTTGTGAGTCGGTGGGCGGAATACTTCGAAGACCTCCTCAATCCTACTGGCACGTCTTCCACTGAGGAAGCAGAGCCTGGGGACTTTGGGTCGGGTTCTCCGATCTCTGGTGCTGAGGTCGCCGAGGTGGTTAAAAAGCTCCGCGGTGGCAAGGCTCCGGGGGTGGATGAGATTCGCCCGGAGTTCCTTAGGGCTCTGGATGTTGTAGGGTTGTGTTGGCTTACGCGACTCTGCAATATCGCGTGGACATCGGGGGCAGTTCCCTTGGATTGGCAGACTGGGGTGGTGGTTCCCCTATTCAAAAAGGGGGACCGTAGGGTGTGTTCCAACTATAGGGGGATCACACTCTTAAGCCTCCCTGGTAAGGTCTATTCAGGGGTTCTGGAGAGGAGGGTCCGTCGGATAGTCGAACCTCGGATTCAGGAGGAGCAGTGTGGTTTTCGTCCTGGTCGTGGAACACTGGACCAGCTCTACACCCTCAGCAGGGTCCTGGAGGGTGCGTGGGAGTTTGCCCAACCAGTTTACATGTGTTTTGTGGACTTGGAGAAGGCATTCGACCGCGTCCCTCGGGGGGTTCTGTGGGGGGTACTCCGGGAGTATGGGGTACCAGGCCCTTTGATAAGGGCTGTTAGGTCCCTGTACGACCGGTGTCAGAGCTTGGTCCGCATTGCCGGCAGTAAGTCAGGCTCGTTTCCGGTGAGAGTTGGACTCCGCCAAGGTTGCCCTTTGTCACCGATTCTGTTCATAACTTTTATGGACAGAATTTCTAGGTGCAGCCAAGGTGTTGAGAGGATCCGTTTTGGTGGCCTTAGAATCGCTTCTCTGTTTTTTGCAGATGATGTGGTCCTATTGGCTTCATCAGCTCGTGATCTACAGCTTTCGCTGGAGCGGTTTGCAGCTGAATGTGATGCGGCCGGGATGAGGATCAGTTCCTCCAAATCCGAGGCCATGGTCTTGAGCCGGAAAAGGGTAGCATGCCCTCTCCGGGTCGGGGAGGAGGTCCTGCCCCAAGTGGAGGAGTTTAAGTATCTCGGGATCTTGTTCACGAATGAGGGAAAACTGGAGCGTGAGATCGATAGGCGGATAGGTGCAGCGTCCGCAGTGAAGCGGGCGCTGTACCGGTCTGTCGTGGTGAAGAGAGAGCTGAGTCAAAAGGCAAAGCTCTCAATTTACCGATCGATCTACGTTCCCACCCTCATCTATGGTCATGAGCTTTGGGTTATGACCGAAAGAACAAGATCTCGGATACAAGCGGCTGAAATGAGTTTTCTCCGCAGGGTGGCTGGACTCTCCCTTAGAGATAGGGTGAGAAGCTCAGTCATCCGGGAGGGACTCGGAGTAGAGCCGCTGCTTCTCCACATCGAGAGGAGCCAGTTGAGGTGGCTCGGGCATCTGGTTAGGATGCCTCCTGGACGCCTCCCTGGTGAGGTGTTCCGGGCACGTCCCACCGGGAGGAGACCCAGAGGAAGACCCAGGACGCGCTGGAGGGACTATGTTTCTCGGCTGGCCTGGGAACGCCTTGGGATTCCCCCGGAGGAGCTGCTCCAAGTGGCTGGGGAGAGGGAAGTCTGGGCCTCCCTACTTAGGCTGCTACCCCCGCGACCCGACCCCGGATAAGCGGAAGAAGATGGATGGATGGATATAATAATAATGAATTCAATTTATAACGCGCTTTTCATTAGTGAAAATCTCAAAGCGCTACACACATTGAATGCTACACACATTCATACACCGGTAGCGGCAGACTACCATGCAAGGTGCTTTCCAGTCCTACCGGGAGCAACTCGGGGTTAAGTGTCTTGCCCAAGGACACAACGACACATGGTGTGGGGAACCGGGATTCGAACCGCCAACCTTCCGATCGGGGGACGACTGCCATTACCACTATGCCACGGCCGCCCCACAATAATAGAATGGTAAATGGTAAATGGAGCTTATTTATATAGCGCTTTCCAGTCCCCTCTGAGGAGCCCCAAAGCGCTCTACAATACGAGCCATCTACCCATTCATACACACATTCATACACCGTTAGTGGTAGCATGCCTTGTAGGGCGCTATCCAGACCTACCGGGAGCAACTCGGGGTTAAGTGTCTTGCCCAGGGACACAACGACACATGGTGGGCGGATGCGGGACTCGAACCTCCGACCTTCCGATTGGGGGTCGACTGCCATTACCACTGTGCCACGGCCGTCCATGTCTTCCTATGTCTTCCTATCTACCCCACCTGGTGTTGGTGGATTTGGTACTCTCTATTGTTCCTTTTCGGAGATATTTGTGTACCTGGCTTTGTGTCACTACCTTTATGGGTTGCCCTTGAGCTAGATCTTTTAGCATCTCCCAGTATCTAGCAAGCACTGCTAATTATTCTTCCTCTTGAGGAAATTTCTTTTCTACTGAGGTTAAGGTAGAATTCCATAGAGTCATTAATCCACCGTTTTCATTTTTTACTGCTATCATGGCAACTTCACTTTCACAACTGACTTCAGCTACTAGTTTTGTCATCAGGCTCCTTGGCTCTAATCTTACTGCTTCTTGAATCTTTTTTCTAAGTTCTTCTAAGTCCAGACCCAAGATTTTTTGTTCTGTTTTTCACTTTTGCCTTCTTTCTTTTTTAGGCATGCATACAATGGTTTGGCATATTTTTGACGATTAGGGACGTGGTTTCTCACATAATTACACAGCCGTAAGATTTTTTGTAGCTTGTTTTCAGACTTAGGAGGCTGAATTTGCTCAAGTTTTTCTTTGTAACCATCTGAAAGTCCCAGATCTGCTGTCACTTGAAACCCTAAATAATTCACTTGGAACTGGCTAAACTGACATTTCTTCAAGTTCAGCTTCAGCCCTGCTTCCGTGACTCGGTGCCCCACCTTCGCTAATCTTTCTATGTGTTCTTCTTCTATGGCATCTGCGATAAACACATCAATATAAACTGTGGTGCCTAAATCCTTTGGCACATCCATCATGGCAGACTGGAAAACATTCGGAGAGTTTTTATATCCCTGTGGTAATCGTTGCCAAACATAGCTTCTGCCTTGGTGGGTGAAAGCTTTTTTCCCTTGAGACTGCTTAGCTAGCCTGTGTGAGAAGAATCTGTTAGCTAAATCGATACAGGATTTGTATTTTTTCACTTGCAGAGTTTTTAGAGTACCTTACGGGTTGATTAGACTTGCTCTGTTGGCTACTGTTCATCTGTTAAGGGCTTTAAAGTTAATTACTGGTCGCCATCCTCCTCTCACAGATTCAGGTTTCTTTACGTCTTGTACGGGGCTGTTAGTAATTGGAATATTTACTTCTCTGATAATCCCTAGAGCACTTAATTATTTTACCATTTTATTCATTTCTTCGACTGCCCCTGGGTTTAAAGGATACTGTCTCACAGGTGGATGCACTCCTCCCTCGATCACATGCACAAACTTTGGACCAAGGTCACCGCAATCATTTTTAAATCTGGCCGCTAAGGCTGACTCAATGATCTGTTTTAACTTCTCATTTCCAGCCAGAGAGAAGTCACTCTCATCTACATTTTTTTGTTACTTCAGGGATATTTACAGGTTTATACCATCCTTCTAACTCGTGTTTTTCATGTGTGGGCCCTATTTTTACTAACCTAATTTTTAACATTTCTAATCATCTATTTAATGTCCCTCGGCTTTTCTTTGGTTTCCTCAATTCTTTTAAATCTGTGATTGTCATAAGGTTATAAGGGCATTTTATCCCAACAATTCCTTCCCACAATTCAAAAGGCATTTTTTTCTACGGTTCCATTAGCCAATTGAACCGTTAGGTGTCCTGTAGTTTTTAGGTTTCTACGGATCATAGACACCTTCCATCAACATCCATCTAACCCTAACCCTAAGATCCACAACTTCTCCTCCTCCACCATAACCCTCAGCACTGGCTCTCCTCAGGGATGTGTGCTGAGCCCCCTTCTGTTCACTCTGCTCACATATGATTGTACAGCCACACTTCCAGGCTGTCATATTGTTAAGTTTGCAGATGATACAGCGGTGGTGGGATGCATTACAAACAATGATGAGTCCAGCTACAGACAGGAGGTGGAACACCTGGAGAGCTGGTGCAAAGAGAACAATCTTCACATGAATGTGAAGAAGACAAAGGAGATGATTGTGGACTTCAGAAGGAACAAACACACCCATGCCCCACTGAAAATAGGTGGGTCTGCAGTGGAAGTGGTCTCCAGCTACAAATACTTGGGTGTACACATGAATGATAACCTCAGCTGGAGCAACAACACCACCAGCCTGATCAAGAAAGGTCATCAGAGACTCTACTTCCTCAGACGGCTGAGACGAGCTGGTCTGAGCAGCCCAGTCCTCACCTCCTTCTACAGGTGTGCAGTGGAGAGCATCCTGTGCTCCAGCATCAACGTGTGGCATGGAGGCTGCACAGTTGAAGAGAGGAAAGCTCTGCAGAGAGTGGTGAAGGCTGCACAGAAGTCTGTTGGAGTCAGTCTCCCCACCATCACAGACATTTACACCTCCAGATGCAGGAAAAGAGCCACCTGCATCATGAAAGACCTCACTCACCCAGCACACTCACTCTTTGCCCCACTCCCCTCAGGACGGAGGTTGAGGAGCATCAAGTGTAGAACCACTAGACTGAGGAACAGCTTCTACCCTGAGGCTGTTAGACTCATGAATAAATAAAAATAAAATAAAAAATAAACACTGCAAAATATCACATCATACTGATGCTGATCTGTTTTCTTGTTGCTGTATTCATCTGTGTTCATCTGTGACCATCTGCTCATACAAACTCATGTTCGTGCTGCTGTGTATTACTAGTTGATGTTTTTCTTAGTTAGTTCTAGATGTTATTACTGTTTTTCTCTTTCATTTGTTGTTGGATGTAACTGGGACCTCGTGTACATAATCTCGTTTTCATCTCATGTACCACATGCGGTGCAAATGACAATAAAGACTCTCTGACTCTCTGACTCTGACCTCTGCCCCAGAGTATCAGGTAAGGTTCTCCTCCTACTTTAGTGTAGATTTCATCCCTATCCCAATAGGCATCTTCTAGGTTGACCCGCAACCTTTCGGCCATTATTTGGGTGGACCTCCATTCCTTTTTGTGTGGGATTCATGAAGGGCCCTCTTTTCTTCTGGAGTAAGTCAAGCATACTCTTCTGGGGGTAAGTAATTGCCCCTCCTGGTGTTGAATTTTGGTTAGGTTTTGAGTTTTGAAACCTCTTTGGTTGTTGGTCTCTATACTATGGCCCTGACTGTCTCAACTGTCACTCCCTATATTGAGTCTCTACCTGCCTTTGAGGCCTTTCTCTATACTGCTGTTGTTGTGGCTGTTTATGATCTGCTTTTGGCTGCTTTGGGCTTTGTCTCATTTCGTTTTTCTTACGCTCTTCCCAGAACTGCTGTTCTAAGTCATAAGATTTCACCACCTGATCTATTTGGGGAATTAGGGTGTCAAGTAGAGGCATTTTGGCAAAAGCAATTTCCCCTCTTCTGCCCTTGGTCACTCCTCTCAAGGCTTTAACATATTTTTCGGGTGTGAGCATTTGTTTGAGCTGATACCACACTGGTGTGAGGCGCTGACCTTGGTCCATGTGTATTTTTGACCTCTGGATTTGAGCATCTTCATCATCCATGTCTTCCAGAACCAACTTTTCATAGTGATCTTGGGCTGATTCTTCTTTGCCTACTGGGATTGTGGTGACATTCCCTATCTATAGTTTCTTCGCTTCATCACAATCGGTAGAGGTTTTGACCATAGGCCATACATCCTTGATGTAGTTCTCAATGGTCTCTTCAGGACCTTTTACTCTTACTAAGGTCTTCAATTTTTTGTATTCACAATAACTGTCAGTTTCTGAGTTAGGAGCCTGTCATACTTCAACCTACCTTGGTTCTAATTCTGACTGAGGTGCATAGTATGATGTATGGTTCTCTAATTGGTTTAGGTCTTCCTCCTCATCAGCTGATATCTCCTCTTTTAGCCTTTTCTCCGTTTCCTTAGCATTTTTGTAGGGTGACTTCTTCATTCATCTCAGTATCACATCATGTGCTATTCCAAAGTATGCTATTATGAAATTACTAGTCAGGTCTGTGTGAGCAGATAAAGTTGGACTTAAGGGCATCATCAGTATGTTAGCCATTCACCCACTGTTGCTTTGACGGTCAATTCCATTGTCTTCTCTAATCTCTCAGCCCATACTGATAGAATGTCATATTGGTTCTGCCCATCTTCGGGAATATACACGTGACATCCATCACTGGCTTGGACTGAGCCCAAAGTTCTGTATCTGGCTTGTCATGCAGACACTTTATATACATCAAATATCTCCACAGGTTTCTTCTGTCCTTTTCTTGTCCCTTTTCTCAAGGGTCTATGTGGGCCATCCCCCCGACCTGCTACTGCCCCTAAGTTGACACTTTCTTCACTGTCTGTCTCTTCCTTGTTTGGATCTGGGTCTGGTTCTCCATGAGAGCCCTCAATGTTGCTTCCTTCACTTCCCTCATTTAGTGGCTGTATCTCAGCAGGCCTGTCATGTCCTGACCTTCCTCCTATTGTATCTGCACCACTCCTTCTCCGTCTGTTGGTTGGGGTTTTGTGGTGAGGTCATGGGTGCTTTTGGTGGTTGGAGATTATTCCCTACTAATTTCTCCTTCTTCCTTACATCTTAGGAAGTGGACGGTTCGTCTTTGTCCTCTTCCTCTGTCGTCGGAGGTCCCTCAACTGGTATTTTCCCTGCCTTAACCATAGCATTCAGAATCCTGGTTTTCTTGTCTTCATGCAAGTGTGCTGGGGTCACTATAAGTATTTCCTTCAATGCTACGACCACCGGCATCTCCCTTGCCATATAGGTTGCTACGTTAACTGCTACCCTCTTAGTTATTTCCCACTGGCTCCTCTCGATGTGGAGAAGCAGCGGCTCTACTCCGAGTCCCTCCCGGATGACTGAGCTTCTCACCCTATTTCTAAGGGAGAGTCCAGACACCCTACGGAGAAAACTAATTTCAGCCGCTTGTATCCGAGATCTCGTTCTTTCGGTCACAACCCAAAGCTCATGACCATAGATGAGGGTGGGAACGTAGATCGATCGGTAAATTGAGAGCTTTGCCTTTCGACTCAGCTCTCTCTTCACCACGACAGACCGGTACAGCGCCCGCTTCACTGCGGATGCTGCACCTATCCGCCTATCGATCTCACGCTCCAGTTTTCCCTCATTCGTGAACAAGACCCCGAGATACTTAAACTCCTCCACTTGGGGCAGGACCTCATCCCCGACCCGGAGAGGGCATGCTACCCTTTTCCGGCTCAAGACCATGGCCTCGGATTTGGAGGAACTGATCCTCATCCCGGCCGCATCACACTCGGCTGCAAACCGCTCCAGCGAAAGCTGTAGATCACGATCTGATGAAGCCAATAGGACCATATCATCTGCAAAAAACAGAGAAGCGATTCTAAGGCCACCAAAACGGATCCTCTCAACACCTTGGCTGCGCCTAGAAATTCTGTCCATAAAAGTTATGAACAGAATCTGTGACAAAGGGCAACCTTGGCGGAGTCCAACTCTCACTGGAAACGAGCCTGACTTACTGCCGGCAATGCGGACCAAGCTCTGACACCGGTCGTACAGGGACCTAACAGCCCATATCAATGGGCCTGGTACCCCATACTTCTGGAGTACCTCCCACATAACCCCCCGAGGGACATGGTCGAATGCCTTTTCCAAGTCCACAAAGCACATGTAAACTGGTTGGGCAAACTCCCACATGCTCTCCAGGACCCTGTTGAGGGTGTAGAGCTGGTCCATTGTTCCACGACCAGCACGAAAACCATACTGCTCCTCCTGAATCCGAGGTTCGACTCTCCGACGGACTCTCCTCTCCAGAACCCCTGAATAGACCTTACCATGTAGGCTTAAGAGTGTGATCCCCATATAGTTGGAATGTTGGTTTTAAACGTTGAACAATAAAGTCAGACACAACTAGGCACATTAGGTCAGATGAAGTTCAGGAAAACATATGTTAAAAGTTTCCTACAAAACAGAATCATTAATCTTTCCCTTTCGTGCAAAGTCCTCATTACTGTAAACTCTCTCCCTTGTGACGAGAAGCAGATCGAATCAATCTTAACTGTTTATCTAGAGTCCAAACTAAAGTTGTGTTTGCGTACATATTTTCCTCTCCTTGCTGGGAAGAAAATCATCCGTTCCCCTGCCGAGAAGTTAACTCCTTTTATTGACGTCATTTTGGTGTATAAAAGATATGGAGTGTCAGAATTAGGCAGAGTATTGTGGCTGTAATGTTCTTGTTGAAGACGAATAAAAGACTCCCTCCTAGCTGGCTAAAAGAATGAAGTCTGTCATTTCATTAACAACCTGATGACTAAAGAGCCTCAACAATTGACGCCAACTTGGAGCAAGCCATCTGACCTCGGCTGACGTTCCCTGCCGGCTGGGAGGAAATTGAGTCGTGGGGCCCTCAGTAAATATATTCTTTATAGTATAAACAATTTGTTTCCCTCCCGGCTGGTGATGGTGCTATGTGCTGGGGTCAGGGCTTTTAATTTTTAAACAGTAGACTTCTTTTTGGCCATTTAGGATGGAATCTAAATAAAACACTTACGTAAACTTGCAAGTTAAAGCTGTTGAAAAAAAGAAAAAAAAACAATAAGTAAAAGTGAAAATTTGATAAAGTTTTCAAAAGCCCAAGTCAAATTGGAAATAATTGGATACAAAACAGCTTTTATCTGTCGACAGTATTAAAAAAATGCAGTTTTGAATGAGTGCTTTAGGTTTAAATAATCTAAATAAAATTAAAATATTTTTTTTTGCAAGCACTATGATCTAAAACATTAAAGCTATATTTTGGTTAACCGGTTGTTTAAAATTGTACGTACAATCCTGGGCGTGGTCGAAGCACGACAGGTGTAAGAGTTACAAAGCTGAAATGATCGTTCAGTCATTTTGTCTATAAGACTAAATGGTATAAAACTGTAATTTACAGTAATCGGGTGAAGTGGAGAGGTCCCTGTACGACCGGTGTCAGAGCTTGGTCCGCATTGCCGGCAGTAAGTCAGGCTCGTTTCCAGTGAGAGTTGGACTCCGCCAAGGTTGCCCTTTGTCACCGATTCTGTTCATAACTTTTATGGACAGAATTTCTAGGCGCAACCAAGGTGTTGAGAGGATCCGTTTTGGTGGCCTTAGAATCGCTTCTCTGTTTTTTGCAGATGATATGGTCCTATTGGCTTCATCAGATCGTGATCTACAGCTTTCGCTGGAGCGGTTTGCAGCCGAGTGTGATGCGGCCGGGATGAGGATCAGTTCCTCCAAATCCGAGGCCATGGTCTTGAGCCGGAAAAGGGTAGCATGCCCTCTCCGGGTCGGGGATGAGGTCCTGCCCCAAGTGGAGGAGTTTAAGTATCTCGGGGTCTTGTTCACGAATGAGGGAAAACTGGAGCGTGAGATCGATAGGCGGATAGGTGCAGCATCCGCAGTGAAGCGGGCTCTGTACCGGTCTGTCGTGGTGAAGAGAGAGCTGAGTCGAAAGGCAAAGCTCTCAATTTACCGATCGATCTACGTTCCTACCCTCATCTATGGTCATGAGCTTTGGGTTGTGACCGAAAGAACGAGATCTCGGATACAAGCGGCTGAAATGAGTTTTCTCCGCAGGGTGTTTGGACTCTCCCTTAGAGATAGGGTGAGAAGCTCAGTCATCCGGGAGGGACTCGGAGTAGAGCCGTTGCTTCTCCACATCGAGAGGAGCCAGTTGAGGTGGCTCGGGCATCTGGTTAGGATGCCTCCTGGACGCCTCCCTGGTGAGGTGTTCCGGGCATGTCCCACCGGGAGGAGGCCCAGAGGAAGACCCAGGACACGCTGGAGGGACTATGTTTCTCGGCTGGCCTGGGAACGCCTTGGGATTCCCCCAGAGGAGCTGCTCCATGTGGTTAGGGAGAGGGAAGTCTGGGCCTCCCTACTTAGGTTGCTACCCCCGCGACCCGACCCCGGATAAGCGGAAGAAGATGGATGGATGGATGGGTCAAGTGGAGAGTGACCGGTTCGTAAGCGATAGCCTATGTATTAAATTTGACATCAAAATTTTGTGAAACACGAACAATAACATACAAACTTGGATAAGGATCAATTACAATGAATGAATAAATAAAGGCCTAGAAAAATAACCTGTAAAAAGACTTTTGACAGTGGGGGAACAGACAAAACTTTATTATATACTTTATTCAACATTAGTATGTCAAATATCATAATAACAATAAACATAAATAAACCATAAAATATTAATAAAAAAGGCATGCATACAATATTAAGAATATAATAAAATATTAACTAAAGTTTTTATCTTTAATTGTAATTAAAACCTAAAAGTAGAATAAACTAAAAATGTATTTCTAACAAAACCAATAAGCAATAGTTTAACAATCTTGTATTGAGCAGTTTTGCTCCTCTGTCTTAAAGCGGCATGTTGCATGTCTTGCTATTTTAGGCTTTTGAACAGAGCACAACAGTTGTCTCCTGTGTTGTGTTGACTGAAGTCTGAAAAAATGCATTCCTGTACACTCTCGCATGTTTATCCAATAGCGCTGTTTTGAATATAATAAGTTTTGCTGTGTGTATAATTTCTGCGTGCTATGTTTGGATTTTCTGTCATGTTGTCTAAGAGAACGTTTCGAGATAAGTTGAGAATGTTTTTTAGGAAGTAAGTGTTAAAGTCCAGCAGTTTTGTTCTTTTTTCACTTGTCTATGGAGCTTGGAGCTGAGTGTGTGATAAGTTGTGGAGCAGAGTTGCTGTTTTTTCTTTCTCTCATGCGGTCGAGTGGCGCTTGTGATGAAAAGCCTTTTCCTGTTAAGATAAACACACACACAGAGAAGTTAGAACGATCAGACAAAAAGAAGTTTGAAGTCGGTTCTTTTGGTTTTTGGTTTCATATAAGTAAAACTTTGAAAACAGTGTTTAATCTGAGGAAATTAAGACGTTTTCATGTGCTTCTGTCGATAAAAGCTGTGTGGAAAACAAGGAACACAAGGAAAACGCCCTTTGACTACTTGCCAGAAGTTACACACACACACACACACACACACACACACACATACACACACACACACACACGTTCTTGTTTGTGCTTGCTGGTGACCGGATAAAAAAGACAGGTTGAGTGGGACCCAAATAGTGTCCTCATTTTGTAAGTGTCCTCACTACGTAGTGAAGACAGGTACACACACACACACACACACACACACACATACACAAAAGCTTGCACAAACATACAGAGAAAACATCTATCAGGAAAATACAAGTGGAACAAAACTAATATAAACTTGTTCCAGAAACGACATTCATTTATAATTACCTTTTAACGGAGAGGACTTGGGACTTGGAAGAAGAAGTGATCATCTGTTGTGTCGAACGCAGCTCCGTCTGCCTGCTTTACTACGTTCAATGGAATAACAAAAAGGGAAGTGTCGTACCAGCTGCAGCAAGCTCAATTCTAAAAATAGATTCAGAGGTGCACTTCCCTTCACAAGGGCAGAAAATTTTTGTGCAAAAACGAAGTTGGGAATTTTAATACATCAGTTGAGGACATTTCCATTTTAAGTTTATAAACAGTTAACAGTATTTATTGATCAACAACAATTTTTATTTCTAACTTTTAACTTTTTATTTTTAAATTTGTATTTTTAAACTTTATTTTTACTTTTATTTTTTATTTTTACCACTTAAATACATCATTACATCTCACAAACACAATGTCTGCTAAACCGGTTGCTATATTTTCTATTAAAAATCCAGATTTAGCAAAGAATATCCAGAAAATTTCTGCAAAATGGACGAAACGGACGAAAAAATTAACTAGTCCATGGCCAGAAAGAGGGACATTTGATGTTTCTTTATGTGAAGATTTGAAATTACGAATTTCAGACTACAAGCCAACTGACAGCTCAAAGAAACGCATAAAAAAAGAATGCTGGAACTTCAGGTTTTGAAATTATTTCACGATGAAGGCGTGAAGTATAGGGTGTCACTGAAAGATGCTTACATTAATATGAAACAACAACAGACTGACAACATTGGATCAAACATGATGGAAAAAACAGACTTAAATGAACTGAAAGACGACTCGATCAAATCAATTTATCCTTTAATTGGAAGTGTTACAATTAAAGGAGACTTTGACCTTCACAACCAGAAAACAATTCTGGATTCATTAAGCATCCCAGAAAATATAAATAGCGTAGAACACACAATCAGATCTGTCAAAAGCGCATTGTCTGAAGCACATAGCGGTGATGACAAACAGGACACTAGTAAGAAGTCACCTGATCTACGAATTGCTTCTCCTGATCATTGTAGCACTGTAAAGAGAGGTGAGTTTACCAAACCAGGCTCGGTTATTGATTGTTTTGCAGGGAGAAGTAACATAATCCGCAAAACACCTGGAGGCGAGTCCTACTGGCAAAAATTAAATCCCAATAATGAAGAACCAGACAGACAAAAATTACGAGATGAAATATCAAACATTGAATCTGAGATTGACAAAGCAGTGACAAAACTTCAATCTAATAAAAGCCAAGATAATAAAGAAAGTGGCAGTTCACAAAGTTCACAAAAAGATTTTAACTTAAAATACAAACCAAACTGCAAATCACCAGAGCGGAATATTAAATCACCATCTAGCAATAAAAATGAAGGAGATGAAAATGCAACAGTGGAAACATATAATTTAAAACCATTAGATGTTCTTCACCAACCAGAAAGATATGAAGCATTAGTCCAAGGTCACATGGGCAGCTCTGGGCAGTATCCAATTTTAATTAAAGGAGCAATTGCTAATTACATTCCATGGGGATATCTGGACCTGGTTGGACTTATCGCTCGGTTACCTGAGGTCCAGGTAGGCGCAGGGCGTTGGATAAGAAGCTTTGAAGCAGAAACAACAGGACTCCTACTTGCCTTGGGGGACCTGAAAGCAATCTGGTCACGGACCATTGGACTCACAACAATGCAAACCATGCTGGAACAACATGGAGTTGGATGGATAGCTGAACCTCGTGCTGATGGCATAGAATTCAATGCATACAGAAATGAGATTTGGGCAATGTTAAGGGCACAATATCCCAGCAGGCTGGACCCAAACTCATTAAAGGCTGAACCATTGCTGGATGATGAAAACCCAGCAACATATGTTGACAAACAACTGAAAAGATGGAGACTGGAAACGGAAGAAGACCCAACTCAAAGTCCTGTCATGACATCTTTGTTCAGGTCAGCTGTGGTGAGCGCAATGCCAACCCCAGTACGAGAGAAACTGGAGGATGTGGTAGCTCTGAATTCAAAAAGCCATGCAGAGTTCCGCGAATATGTGGTCCATGCAGTTGAAAAATTCAGAAAAGACATGAAAAAGCTACAAGATGCAGACCTGAATGCACAAAGGAAGCTAACACAGCTTCACATCAGCGAACTCTAGAACAAAACAAAAGAAAAGACTCAGGCTCCTGTCATATAGCCAAACACTAACAATGTACCTGGTTACATTGGGACACAAATGCAACCTCCACAAGACACAAGGACAATGGGAACATCTCCCCCTGTCATAAATGTTTACCCAGGTCAGATGGGTGGACCTGGTGGACTGAGAAGGCCCGCTTACCAACAAAACTGGCAAAGACAACAAGGCACAGTTTTGGGACCATGCTGGAACTGTGGGCAAATGGGACACAGATATAAACAATGTGGTAATCCCGCCCAAAATCCTGGCTGGACTGGACGTGGCCGGGGGATGAGGCCCGGCCGGGGAAAGCCCAGAGGCCCAGTTTATCCATTTGCAAAACAACAAGGATTCTAGGGATGCCCAAAGGATCCCATTATGAGGTGTGAATTACCAATTTTGACCCAAAATTCAGA
>JBBPBX010086015.1:0-14983 GCA_038048925.1 Garcialebias charrua | reverse complement strand
GTGCTCTACCCTCGCCACAGTCCATGCCATACCAGTAGAGGACTGATCGGTATAATGTGGTTCGAACACACCAATGTAACCATTAGGTAAAAACCCTTTGAGGGGTACATCAAGATTAGCTGTGATGACCCTCTCTGACATAGCCGGAATGGCAACCGTGGCCGCCACTGTCACCGCAGTCAGGCAGGGAATGTACAAATGTGGACTAACTAGTGGTACAGCTGTACCAGCTACATTGCATGTCATGGTGCGAGTGTCAACAGTAATGCCATTTGCCACCATAAAGTCCCAACCTAAAATGATTGGTTTAGTACAGTTTCTGACAACTTGAAGTGTATGTGTCATGGGCTCACCTGCAATACTTAGGTTCACATAAATGGAGCCTACAGAGTCAAGGGGATCACCTGTGACCCCAGTGAGAGGGATAAACCGTTTCATAATGGGTTTTCTCTGAAGAGCAGGTGTAGCCATTCTAAAAGTCTCACTAATAATAGAAACGTCAGCTCCTGTGTCAACAAAAGCATGCACCACAGTGTCCTCAATAACAACTGACACATATCTTTTGTCTACATCAGTCACACACAAGCTGTCAATAGTACCTGTGTCAGGGTGAATGTCGTTGTCCGTCTGGGCCAAAGAGAAGTTGGTAGCTGACAATTTGCCCTCATTGTCAGCTACTTGTAGTTTCCCTGCTCCCGGTCTTGACGTGCAGGAGACTGGAACCGTACCCGGGCCGGACTGGGAGAGCGATGAAGGCGGCCACTTTCATAGCGGCCCGGAGAGCGACCACGGCTAGCATAGCCCCTGTTTGTAGCGTTGTAGCCCTGCGAGTAGCGTTCAGATGAGCTGGTTCGAGCAGGTGACTCCCGTTGGTTGCGTTCCTCGTCATGTGATGTGCGGAAGGTGCTGCGGCGATGTGTGTTCCGGTCGTCCGATGAGTCTCTGCGGCGTGGAGGTGACAGATGGTAGTCATCCGATGAATATCTGCCCTCACCTCGTCCAGCCGAAGCGGAGCTCCGATGACGAAATCCATAATCCCGCCTGTCCTGTCGATATGCGTCCTCACGCTGGCGGTCAACCGTCATTTGTAGCTGATGAACTTTGTCCGCCAGCATTTCGATCGTGTTTGCCATTTTCTTGAAATCATCCCCCGTAGCTGAGTGGACTCCTTGAGGAGCAGGTGAAGGGAGCTGAGTAGACCACCCAGGTGAGACAGCAGGGTAAACTGGCGTAGAAGAAGACTGCACCGGAGCTGGGGATGTGAACACACTAGTAGCTTGGTGAGCAGCTTCAATTTGAATAGCCAACTGTAGCGCAGTCTCCAATGTTTTAACCCCCTGCTCATGACATCGCAGCTGGAGGTATGGGTCAAGTCCAGCAATAAAGCGTCTAAATTTTTCTCCCTGTTTACCATTATTGCCATAAGTTGGAAAAGCTTCCTCGACCAGACGGCAAATTTCTGCAGCGAACACAGGGAGAGCTTCACCAGGGAGGCGGCTGCGTGCATTAATGTAGCTCTGGAAAGTCGACAAATAAGCAGTTTGTCCAAACACGCTTTTCAGCTTTTCCTTCGTGGCTGAATAGTCTGTTTTAACTGCATCGGATAAACTGTCCCAGTAACTAAAAGCAGCTCCCCCCAAGCATGTAGGCAACAGTTTGGCCAAACTATCCTCATTAGCATCAGGATCAGCAGCAACAGTCACTTCAAAACGTCTGCACCATTTTGAAAAATCTTCTTTTCCATCCCCCACAAACATGTGGCTGTACTGTGGCCTGGCACGGCCAGCAGCAGAATGAAAAGGTAATTGTTCCCAAAAATTACTCTCCATAACTGAGTATTGGTCGTTGTAACTAACAGCAGAAGAAAAAAAAAAAAAAAGAGAAATGGAGGAGAAAAAAAAGTCCGTCCTCAGCAGCAGCTAAATGCGCCTATCAGCATGTGCAACATTAGCTATCTGGCTAATAGCATGCTAAGCATGTGCTCACCGCTCCAATCGCTGAAAGCGTCCACAAACCCGCTGCCACCAGTGTAACACCACCGCTTGAGGTGGAGAAGTGTCACAAACACATCCGAGGGTCGTGGGGTGGAGAAAGAGTAACCACGCTGAAAGGGAATAGCTTGGCTGCACGGACTTTATTCAGCTGTTCAATACAACGTCATCCCCTCATGAACGCTGTCCGCGTCTCCCGTTGTTTTCGCCCGCTTAACCTGAACACACCCAAAAACCCCCGAAGAAAAAGTCTCTTAAAGACACAGTAACCTAAATACGTAACTGCCCAAATAAATCATCTTACATCAAAATAAATCATCTTACAATAGTATCTTCACAGTCTTCAATCAAATAGTTCACATTTCCATCAACACTTGTATTTGCAAGATTTGGCCTTATATTCACAAAATGGTTATTAAATTAATTTACAATCTCATTTTCATCTTGCATTTCTTCATTGTCTTTCTTGAAAAAATGTGACAAGCTCAAATTATTTTTAGGATTTTTCAAAACACTGTTCAAAACTCTCCAGGTTCCCTTCATATCACCATTTGTTTTATGTAATAAATCACTATAAAATTCTCTCTTTTGTCTTTTATAATTCCTGTTAATTTGTTCTTGTATTTTTTATATTTAGTCTCCGCCTCGGGAGATCTGCATTTCAAGAAACAAGAATACAGATAGTTTTTTTTTCTTGCATGCATTTCTTAAACCTGTTGTCATCCATGGTTGATCTATAGAATTTACTCTCGTATTGTGTTTTTGCAAACAATTTTTTTGTACAAGACATCCAAGATATTCATAAACTCATCATACGATTTGTTTACATCAGTCACGTAAATATCTTTCCAGTTTTGTTTACTTAGGTCATCTTTTAATTTATCTAATGCTTTTTGAGACGTATTTATTACTATATTACTTGTTTTTTTTGGGGTATTTTTTAGTTGTCTGTGTAATCCTATTTTCTATATTATAAATTGTGAAAATTGGTAAATGATCACTCAAATCGGCTATCAAAATACCACTTTTTATATTCTCATTTGTTAAGTTTGTGAAAATATTATCAATTATTGTGGAGCTATGTGTTGTTATTCTGGTTGGATTTGATGGAAATAAATTTAAACTGTACATTGCATGTGTGAATGCGTTAATATTGTTTGAATCAGTCTGATTTCCCAGGTCAATGTTGAAGTCACCACACAAGAAAATCGTTTTGTTTCTGCTCTTTTCTAATAACTCCAGGATTTTATCAGAGAATAATTCCATATTTGATCCAGGAGATCGATATGCACAGCTTATTATGATGTTTTTGTCTTTTCTATTTATTATTTCTATTGTTATCATTTCCACTGAATTATTTACAATAGACATGTCACTAATTAATTTACATTTTATTTCACTATTAATGAATAGAGCAACTCCTCCACCTTTTTTCTTTTTATTTCTATTTATATGATACAAGTCATATCCTTCTATATAAGCATTGTTTATGTTTTCATAATTTAACCATGTTTCGGATAATGCTATTATTGTAAACTTTTTGTTTAATTGCTTCAAAAAATCTGTTATCTTTGATAGATTTGCATTTATACTTCTGCAATTGAAGTGGATAATGGAGAGACCACCATCTGATACCTTAATTGCATTAAACTGTTCGTCATTATAGTATTTACTTTCTCTTGTTACAGGAAGTAAATTGTTTACAATTTCATCTTCAATACTATATATTTTGAATTCTGATTCTTCGCACATCATTGTCATTTAAAGTATTTGACCATCGGATTGTTTGTTATATGAATGTTGTTGAGAATTTTACTAGACTGTAGATACTGTTCTTCTAAAAGTTCTAAGTTCTTCCAAACTTCTCCAAGTCATTTAATAGGCTATATGCCACGGGTAGTGGTGACGTACTTCCGTTAAAATGTGGGCCGTACGCTGCACTTCCGGTTCTGGTCGACAGCAGTTGTTGTTAGCGGTAGCTTCTAGAACTAGACATGTAAAAGACACAAATGGTAAATTATCTGCGAGCTACTGGTACAACAAGAGAGATTTGTTGTGTGCCGTTGTGTCCAGTGAATAGCAGGGACAATAGAGCGCTTAGTTTTTTATATTTTAATGCCAGAGTTCGTGGCTAACCGAGTTAGCCTTAAAGCTAACACTCGGTTGTAGCTGGCGTTTTAAACCTCAGAATATTCAAGAGCCAGCATCAAACAGTGGTTAAAAATGAGCTGTACCTGCATTGTTCCAGTGGAATAATTATCCCTTCCATGACCGGGGCTTTGGGAGAAGCAGCAAAGAGGACAGCGAGGAGGAGAACACAGCAGCTGCAGCTCAGTAAGAAACATGAATATGACTCGACTCCACATCCTGCACTTGTAGATTTAATGTTGGAGTCATGAGTGATTTAATAAAAGTTTGTAACTACATACTTTTAAAATAATATTCAGATTTTAACAGTTTTCTAATCTGTAAATATGTTTGTAAACTCCTAGTAACTTCAGGGCACCTCTGAAATATTCTCTGCTGTTTCCTTTAATATGAAACCAGAACTGTTTCACTTCAATAAAACTTTTATTTCCTGAGATGTAATTATTTATTTTAAAGCATAACTCTCATAAAGAGTTCTCTGTTTGGTTTTTTACGTTATGAAGGTAAATATGAACACTTTTTTGTTTTTTCAGGTTTGC
The DNA here is from genome assembly GCA_038048925.1 of Garcialebias charrua. Classification (NCBI taxonomy): domain Eukaryota; kingdom Metazoa; phylum Chordata; class Actinopteri; order Cyprinodontiformes; family Rivulidae; genus Garcialebias; species Garcialebias charrua. The sequence continues at coordinate 10,305 of JBBPBX010086015.1, read as the reverse complement.
ATCATCTGACCTCCTGATGTGACTGCTCTGCCATCCATGGTCAGTGTTCACCAAGAATGAGACGAGAGGAACTCCCCATCAAGTTCAAGTTGTGTATTTGTCATATACAGGTTAACACAGAGTTAACAGTACAATGAAGTGCTCAGGATGAGAAGATCCGATTTGACTTGCTAAAAAACTATACTATACTAAAAGCATGCAAAGTGAAAAAGTAATTATAATATTCACAAAGTCCTGAAGAGAGACAGTAAACATGGTTGGATATACAGTAATGATGCAGCAGGATGAATTTGAATGAACTACTGTAAGTATTTCAAACTAGTAATACAGTACAAGCTAACATGCACATAGTTATATACAAGCCCAAAACCGGAAAAGTTGGCACGTTGTGCAAATCGCAAATAAAAACAGAATACAATGACTTGCAAATCTTTTTCAACCCATATTCAACTGAATAGAATGCAAAGACAATATATTTAATGTTCGAACGGAGAAACTTTATTTTGTTTTGCAAATAACCATTAACTTAGAATTCAATGGCAGCAACACATTGCAAAAAAGTTGGCACAGGGACATATTTACCACTGTGTTACATCGCCTTTCCTTTTAACAACACTCAGTAAACGTTTGGGAACTGAGGAGACCAATTTTTGAAGCTTTTCAGGTGGAATTCTTCCCCATTCTTGCTTGATGTACAGCTTAAGTTGTTCAACAGTCCGGGGTCTCCGTTGTCGTATTTTACGTTTCATAATGCGCCACACATTTTCAATGGGGGACAGGTCTGGACTGCAGGCAGGCCAGGGGAGGACCCGCACTCTTTTGCTACGAAGCCACGCTGTTGTAACACGTGCAGAATGTGGCTTGGCATTGTCTTGCTGAAATAAGCTGGGGCGTCCATGAAAAAGACGTCGCTTGGATGGCAGCATATGTTGCTCCAAAACCTGTATGTACCTTTCAGCATTAATGGTGCCTTCACAGATGTGTAAGTTACCCATGCCTTGGGCACTAATGCACCCCCATACCATCACAGATGCTGGCTTTTGAACTTTGCGCCTATAACAGTCCTGATGGTTCTTTTCCTCTTTGGTCCGTAAGACACGACGTCCACAGTTTCCAAAGACAATTTGAAATGTGGACTCATCAGACCACAGAACACTTTTCCACTTTGCATCAGTCCATCTCAGATGAGCTCGGGCCCAGCAAAGCCGGCGGCGTTTCTGGATCTTGTTGATGAATGGCTTTTGCTTTGCATAGTAGAGCTTTAACTTGCACTTACAGATGTAGCGACGAACTGTAGTTACTGACAGTGGTTTTCTGAAGTATTCCTGAGCCCATGTGGTGATATCTTTTACACACTGATGTCGGTTTTTGATGCAGTACCGCCTGAGGGATCGAAGGTCACGGGCATTCAATGTTGGTTTTCGGCCTTGCCCCTTACGTGTAGTGATTTCTCCAGATTCTCTGAACCTTTTGATGATATTACGGACCGTAGATGGTGAAATTCCTAAATTCCTTGCAATAGCTCGTTGAGAAAAGTTGTTCTTGAACTGTTCGACAATTTGCCCACGCATTTGTTCACAGAGTGGTGACCCTCGCCCCATCCTTCTATGTGGATGACTGAGCATGTCAAGGAAGCTGCTTTTATACCCAATCATGGCACCCACCTGTTCCCAATTTGCATGTTCACCTGTGGGATATTCCAAATAAGTGTTTGATGAGCATTCCTCAAATTTCTCTGTCTTCTTTGTCACTTGTGCCAGCTTTTTTGAAACATGTTGCAGGCATCAAATTCCAAATGAGCTAATAATTGCAAAAAATAACAAAGTTTACCAGTTCGAACGTTAAGTATGTGGTCTTTGCAGTGTGTTCAATTGAATATAGGTTGAAAAAGATTTGCAAGTCATTGTATTCTGTTTTTATTTGCGATTTCCACAACGTGCCAACTTTTCTGGTTTTGGGCTTGTATATATACAGTATATATATATACACTACACATAATCAACATTACACAGGTTGTGTGACAGGTTATTGCACAAGTAGTGACATTGAGATTGAATTATTAGTTATTACCAGTTTTTCAGTGTTATTTATTGATTATTTATCCACACCACCCCATCAACCCATATCCTGCAGCCCATTGAGTTCTTCCTGTTCTTAAAGGGGACCTCAGATGCTTTTTAAAATTTTTATGGTATTTCTGTGGGCTATCTAGACCCGATTCCTTCAATTTAATGCACAAAATAATTCTTAGATAATCAATTATACCCTTTTTAATTCTGCCATTTTTAACTTTCGTTTTGAACGACCGGTTTATGATAATGAGATCTCGTGGCACGCCCTTCAAAGATCTGCTTGCATTAACTCCGCCCTCCAAAGGCAGACGAGGAAGTCAACTCACGTTACTGCCACAGAGCCGAGCTGACTGAGCTGAACTGGACCACGACAGATCAGAGTGTACAAGTTGTCGTGTCATTTTTTATTCTTCCTCTGTAATGTCTCCTCTGACTCTCCCACCCTCTGCCTGTGCGCGCGAGCTGGATGGAGCAAAGCACACACACACACTCACAGCGGGGCTATCTTTTTATCTGTGTTTCTCCGAGGAGCCGTGCTGGCCCGACACACAAACACACACACACACACTCACACAAACATGCACACATCTGTTCCCATCTGAAAACTATCAATTTTAAATCTGCTTAGTGCTCCATTATCTGCGCCAGGAGTTTAAAAAAAAAGGGGGGGGGGAAAGATGCAATGGACAAGATGCGATCTCAGGTCTCCCGGGTGGCGGTCCAGCGCGCTAACCACTCAACCAAACTGGCAGTTGTGCAAAAGTAGTCCTTCATCATATAAGAAGTGTAATTCTTCTTCGGTAATGTCGCCTGGACATTGCCATTAAAAATAAAATTAAGCCACGCATCTCTGCTCTCTGAGACTGGAAGAGTGTGTATCGACACATGTTGTGTAATGCAGCCAACAACGCAACATTTAACTTTAGGAGCCATTCTGCTGAGATGAACTATTCTTCTTCTTCTCCATTTGATTTATGGCGGATCGCAAACAACTGTTAGGTGCATACCGCCACCTAGTGTGCAGGCTGAGATGAACTCAGGAACCGCGTGGGTGGAGCATTACCAGGGGTTGCTAGGTGACGGGGGCGGGACAAAGGTTGGGATGGGTTGTGGCTGTGGGTTGTGGCTGCGGTTTGTGACGTAACAAACCGCAGGAAGTGCAATCGGCCCGTTTCTATCTAAGATAAATAAATATACTTATAGTAAATAAACCACTGGGTGCATTTTTTTGGCCTTAGGACTGTTTTTTTATGAAGTAAATACCCAAAGTTGAGTACAAAAACATTAAAAAGTGAATTTTGCATCTGTGGTCCCCTTTAAAAGATTTTAAAATATGCGTGTTTTTTATTTTAAAAGATTTTAAAATATGCGTGTTTTTATTATTAATTAATTTTAAAAGATGCGTGTTTTTATTATTATTTTATTTTAAAAGATTTTAAAATATGCGTGTTTTTATTATTAATTTATTTTAAAAGATGCGTGTTTTTATTATTATTTTATTTTAAAAGATGCGTGTTTTTATTATTATTTTATTTTAAAAGATGCGTGTTTTTATTATTATTTTATTTTAAAAGATGCGTGTTTTTATTATTATTTTATTTTAAAAGATGCGTGTTTTTATTATTAATTTATTTTAAAAGATGCGTGTTTTTATTATTATTTATTTTAAAAGATGCGTGTTTTTATTATTATTTTATTTTAAAAGATGCGTGTTTTTATTATTATTTTATTTTAAAAGATGCGTGTTTTTATTATTATTTTATTTTAAAAGATGCGTGTTTTTATTATTAATTTATTTTAAAAGATGCGTGTTTTTATTATTTTTATTTTAAAAGATGCGTGTTTTTATTATTATTTTATTTTAAAAGATGCGTGTTTTATTATTATTTTATTTTAAAAGATGCGTGTTTTTATTATTATTTAATGGTTTTGATGCTGTACGCAGAGACGGCTGCAGGATGGAGAACGTCCAGAAGAACGTCGGCAGCAGGAAGTTCGCCTTCAGCGGCGTTCAGCTTCTCACCTTCCCCAAACTCTACAGACCTCCAGACGGCAGCTACGGATGAACTGCTTCAAGACGATCCTCGTTTTATGAATGTGTGTAAATTAAATTATTTTATCATAACAAGCACTGTCTGATTAGTTTTTATTTATTTTAGTTTGCATATGTTTGAATTTTAAACTTGTTTCTGCAGAAAATCTTCATTTAGTTTGTCCAACTGTTTGTCCTCAGACGTCAAAATGTTCTTAGATAAAACACGAGACAGAAAATCAGCTCAAACTTTACAAATTAAACTAATTCATACAACAAGTTAAAATATAAACAACGCTCAGTCCATGAAACCTGAATTAAGTCAAAATGTTCACAAACGTTAAAAAAGTTTTTTTCTTTATTTTATTACATTAGAGAAACTGCATTTCCTGTGAAAATGCTTGAGAACTTGCTGAAAAACAACTGAAATTATCTAAAAACATTCTGAAATGAAAGAACAAGCCGAAGTTAGCAGAAAGAACACGTTTATACAACTCACTTCCTGCTTGCTCTCAATGAAGACACGTTTCCTCCCGCTCCTGCCTCCCTCCTGTCCTGTGAATCTTTGCAGAGCCTCTCTCTTCACATCTTCTGAATTTTAATTATGGATCTGGTCAGCTGGTCTCAACACAACTGACACAATTTTCTCAGTGAGAAGACAGGCCGAAGGAGAGCCCTCATGCCCTGACGGACACTCGCAGCTGGATACATGATGGATTCCTGGGGACAGTGGAAGATGGTGTGTCTGTCTCTATTGTCCGTTGAGGACGTAGAAGATGTGTACATCATTGGATTTATGTTAACAGGATTTCTGCTTTTTGGAGTTGGCGGTTATCTGGCGGCAGCGGTCGTGAGGCTGTCTGCCTCGTGTGACGGACTGTGCCGTGTTTCGAGCGCTCAGACTCATGGTTTTTTAATCTGGACGTGATTTCTGAGAATCACAGGCCACTTGCGGCTCCTGGAACTTGCTGGCGTGACGGAATCGACCTTGGAGAAACTACAAGCCCGGCCCGGCAGAGTGACCATGACATTTGGCTGTTTGGAGTCACCGTTGAGACGTACCAGCAGAACCATGAAGGCAGACAAAGAATCAAGCAGAGTCTGCCTTTACCAAAACAAATGTCTGAATCTGGCTTCCCCGCTTGGCCTTGAATAGGTCAACTATCTCAAATTTATCCTGGAGGTTATGTGAACAGGAAGCTCTGCTCCTCACACACACACACACCTGCTCCCTTCCTGGGGACGTCTGTGGACCTGTATCAAACCTGAGCCGGCTGGTAGACACTGCCATCTCTTATCAGGACTATGGAACTTTCTGGCAGTGTCCACGGACAACCCACCGCCTTTGTCGGCCTCCTCATGCATAAATGTATCAGGATACCAAAGCCCATAGGATGTTGCTGTTTATGTGTAATATCTTTTTTTTTATTTTTACTTTCACACTGTGCCCCGACCAGGACATAGTGCGAGATACAGGTAGTCCTCGACTTACGACGGAGATCCATTCCTACGCAGCGTAAACCGACTTTCGACGTGTCGGAACATACATACATACTGCACCTTATACACGTACAGTACTGTATTTTACCAAGCACTTAAAGGAGACCACATATAGGTATTTAAAAATTTTATGTTATGTCTGTGTGCTATCTTGACAATATTAATTCATTTTAATACACAAAATAATTCTTAGATAATTAATTATACCCTTTTTAATTCTGCCATTTTTAACTTTCGTTTTGAACGACCGGTTTCTTGAAGTCCACGCCCTTCAAAGATCTGTTTACGCCCTCTGTAACAGCCAGTATCTGTAATGTGTTGTTGTTTTAAAATTAGCTCTTTTTTTATTACTCATTTGACTTACTGTTAGTGCTAGCTTAAGATAACTTACCGAAACCCGTCTGAGCGCGCCGCCATGAGCTGCTCCTTTTAGCATGAGACCACCCGAATCCGAAGCTAATGTTAGCTTGTTCCTCTTCCGGTGTTCGCCAGCTCCGCTCGTTGCACGCGGAGATTTTGGGAGTTATCGCTGTTCCAGTCAAGACAACACAAAGTTCACCAAGTGTCTCCCGTAAATTAATCAGTAAGGAGAAGGTCCTCGCTGCTGCGAGGCTGCTGCGAGGGCAGCAGCGAGGCTGTACAGTTGAAGCTCCGCTCCATCCGCCAGAAGGGTCTGGCTCGTTTAATTTTTGCCGGCTGCGCGTTGGGAGCGATCGCAAATACACTAAAAATTGAACTAAAACATAAAAATAACAATTATACTTTATTTATAAAGCCATTTAAAAAAACCACAGCTGCAACAAAGTGCTGTACACATGAAATTAAGAACATATAAACAAAAGATGAGATGAAATCATGAAAAACAACAGTCATGTGTTTAATACAGAAGTGGGTTGAGCCTAACCAGGGGTTGCTAGGTGAGGGGCTGGACTCAGGTTTGAGGTGATTGGCTACGGCCTGTGACGTCAATAACTGCAGGAAGTGTGAATCCTGGTGTATTTATCAAAAATAAATAAATCTACTTAGAGTAAATAAACCACTGGGTGCATTTTTTTGGCACAAGGACTGTTTTTTTATGAAGTAAATACCCAAAGTTGAGTAAAAAAAACATTAAAAAGTGAATTTTGCATCTGTGGTCCCCTTTAAGGCTGAGTTATACTCGCGCTTTGGTCCGCTGGCCCTCTGCGTGCGCACTGAGCCGTGCGGCTTCTGCGTTTAGAGTTTCGCCGCTGTGTTTATGGTTGACGCACGGCGGAGCATGGCAAAGTGCTGTTCTTTTACGGGCCAGCAGGTGGCAGTAGCCTCTAAAACCTGTGCATATGTTGCAAGAAAGGGTAGAAGAAGAAATCTACCGTAGAAGAAGAACTGTTTGAAATCACACAACAACAAAAAAAATGCTCCGCTCGCGTGCTGAATAATAAGAACAACAGTTTTTGTGTCTTGCGGTTTTAATGCATGGAGTCAGCGAGGAGGAAGCGATCACGTGACTTTTGGCAAAACAACAAAAGAAAAGTCCAGCTCAGAGATGAAGAAGGTGAATTTAATACATTTGTATCACATAAAAACATTCCTCCATGCGTCGCGATGCCGTCTCCACGACCACAGCGGTGCAGACAGCTGCAGGCTCTGGCGTGAAGGTCCCCACCCGAATCAATTCTGTAGCGCCTACCACGCGCGCACTAGGCTTGCTGAGTTTCAAAAATTCGGAGGTGCACGACGCGCGGGGCCAACGCGCAGGGGTAGGGACTGTGATATTGCGTCACTTTTGGCGCACGCACCCTCGCGCGTTGCGCGACACGTCGACTATAAATCTAGCTTTAGCCTATCCTAACACAGTACCCTACATAATTATCAAAAAACACATACATTTGGAGCCATAATAAAAGTTAAAAAAGAGTTAATTTCTTACTGGGATGCTGTGGTGAAGCAGTCTGTCCCTCTCCGTATTCTCTATTGCATTTACGACGTAAAACCGCCGTCCAGCTCGGTCAATCTGCCGTATTCCGTTCCGTTTACGACGTGAGACAGGGTTCACAGTACAGTTTTGTTTTTTGAATGTCCAGAATACCAGACTTGGCTTTTTTAGAGAGTACAGGGCAGAATTCCACCGCAGCTACGTTTAATACGTAAAACCGGAAACTGCGTAGCTCGGCTTTGCAAAATAAATTTTCAAATTTTATTTTATTTTTTAATGGGAGATGCGTCGTAACCGCAAAACGTCGTAACTCAGACCGTCGTAAGTCGAGGACTATACGTTTTTTTTTTACCTCCCCTCCCCTCGTGGTTCTCTTTTCCTTCTACTTTTGTCCGTTTGAAACAGGTCTCTCTTGTAAATGAGTCGTCAAGGCTCAATAACTAACCTGTATAAATAAAGGCTGAATTTTCTGATTTAGAAATGAGTACAAAAAGCTGAAATTAGCTAAAAAATCTGACACATAAGCTGAAATCACCATAGAGAAGTTAATTAGGTTGAAAATAGCAACAATTACCGTAAAAAAAATCAAATTTATTTGAAAACAGCTGAAATTAGCTTAAAAAATGCTGAAAAGATAGCTGTGTACAACAAGCTGAAATTGGCAGAAGAAAGAAAGAACGTTTTTCCAATTAGACCTAAAGAAGCATAAATTAAATAAATGAGCAAAAAAAAGTAGAAATTATCTGAAAAAAGCTGAAATTGGCAACAACAACAAAAACTGCTGAAAAGTAGCCCAAAAAAAAGCAAGCTTGCCAGAAAGAAATGAAGAGAGTACAGTACATTTTTGCTGAATTAAGCTGAAAAAAGTTGAAATGCATGCAAAAGATGTGGAATTAGCTGATAAAGCTAAAATTAGCATACAACAGCTGAACTTGCAGAAATAAGCAGAAAGGAGCATAACAAGCTGAAATTAGCAGAAACATAAAAATGTTGTAGTTAGCAGAAAGAATCAAAAAGGAGCCTAAAACAGCTGAAAGTAGCTGGAAAAGTTTAAATTAGCTGAAAGTAGCTGGAAAGTTTAAATTAGCTGAAAGTAGCTGGAAAAGTTTAAATTAGCTGAAAGTAGCTTGAAAAGTTTAAATTAGCTGAAAGTAGCTGAAAAGGTTTAAATTAGCTGAAAGTAGCTGAAAAAGTTTAAAGTAGCTGAAAAAGTTAAAATTAGCTGAAAGTAGCTGGAAAAGTTTAAATTAGCTGAAAGTAGCTGAAAAAGTTTAAATTAGCTGAAAGTAGCTGAAAAAGTTAAAATTAGCTGAAAGTAGCTGAAAACGTTGAAAGTAGCTGAAAAGGTTTAAATTAGCTGAAAGTAGCTGAAAAGGTTTAAATTAGCTGAAAGTAGCTGAAAAAGTTTAAATTAGCTGAAAGTAGCTGAAAAGGTTTAAATTAGCTGAATGTAGCTGAAAAAGTTTAAATTAGCTGAAAGTAGCTGAAAACGTTAAAATTAGCTGAAAGTAGCTGAAAATTTTTAAATTTGCTGAAAGTAGCTGAAGCAGACCAAAATGTGAAAGGAGCAGTAAAAGGTTGTAACACATCTAAAGATCTGAAGGATCAGTTAATTTCCTGTGAATAGAAAAGTCAGTAAAAGGCTAAAAATATTTCCAAAAGCTAAAGTTGCACCAGCACGTCGGAGCAGGATTGTTAGCTGTTTGTCTTCCACAGAGCTTGAAGCACATGAAGGAAGGAGGTGATGTGTGTGAGAAGATCCGGTCGGCAGGCCTCACACTGAAGAAGTGTTTCAGATGAAGGACGAGACTTTTCTCCCTTAAAGAAACTCAAATGACCTTTAGTTGTTTTCTGGATGATCACAAACGTTTTTCAGAAACGTTCATTACGTCTTAGTTCTGATGGATCCAGTGGATCTAAAGCAGCTGAATCCCTTTCATTTGTAGTGGACATGACAGGGTCCACTATGATGCGAGAATACACCTTCGTCTTTTTTGAACTGTTCCAGTGATGCTCTTTACTGACCTCTCAGTAAACAGACATTTAGTCTTTTTTAGTTTGAATCAAACAACATATTCATTCACAAAGAGACTATTTCTATCCTTTGATTTTGTTCTAATACAAATATAATCAAAGCATTCACCTGTGTTATTCATGAGCAGTGTTGTATTTTACAATATGTTTTATGATCACATATGTTATATGCTGTGTTATTCTTTAATGTGAAGCATTACTGTATCACGTCTTCAAATGAAGGTGTCTAATGGTGTCAGAGTTTAAATTTATGTCAAGTTGAGCTTTTCAGATTTGTTTTAGAAATGTTAAGACGCCAGTCCAAGTATCTTATAAACGGCTCCTCGATTCTTCTCATTTCCAGACAATGCCCTCATTCACGAACCGTTCGTACGCACAGATTTGTTCTTAAACTGTGCGTACGAGTGATTTAGGATCATTTGTGGCATTCAACAATGTTTTCGTATCCTAGGATTTTTTTCAGATACGAACAAAATCTACGTGTGGTCCGGACCTGTCGTATATTTTACGAGCAGTCAGTCTGCTGTTATCCAGATGGAATTTCCTTCACTAATAACTTATATTTCGTTATTTAGAAAATATTCTGAGTTTGAGGAAAATTAAATGCAACGACACAAAATGGTTAAATTAAAATAAAGCGGCTTCAACACCCTCCCCGCCCCACGTCGACCACCGCGCGTGGCCTCCCGCGCGTCCCACGTCGACCACCGTCCACCGCGCGTGGCCTCCCGCGCGTCCCACGTCGACCACCG
>JBBPBX010086014.1:0-14983 GCA_038048925.1 Garcialebias charrua | reverse complement strand
AAGAATTATCTAAATAAAACTCAGGAAACATTAACACAGGAAAGCTAAACTGTTGTGGTGCAGTTCCCAACTATGTTCCAATGCAGTGCTACAATTTATTCACTCATATGTACATTTATTATTGATTCTTTAATTAAAGATGAGTTGTACAAGTTTATGTGTGTATCAGACAAATTAGTCCTCAGTGTCACTATAACCCTGAGACTCAAAAAGGTTGGTGACCCATGTTACCAACCTTTTTGGCAGAGGGACACCTGAGTTTAAAGGACAACACCCACCATGACAGTAACAATTCACCATATTGAACTATTACTGTAGTAGAATATTTCGTCTATTTTCATTTTTGCATTTGGGCCAGGCGAGGGTTAAAAAAAAAAAAAACGAGTCCCGAATGAATCCGGAAACGCGGCCGAAAAGTGTCGAAGTGTGGAGTGACTTTTGTCACGTCTCCACCCAGAAGGAAGGGATGAGTTTCCATGGAGGTTTATGAGAGTGAGAGTAAAACTGCATATTTCCTGGTGCATTTTTGTGTACAGCTGGACCAGTGCTCTGTTTTTATTTTTTATTTATTTTATAGACCTTTTTAATAAGATATAACACCGCTGCGACTGTTGCTGGCTGCTCTCCTCTCCTCTGCCCAGAGAGGAGCGAGCCGCGCGGCTTCTCCCGTCTTCTCCCTGGCTCCCCGTTCCGCTGGTCAGCTTTGAAGTTCGTGCCTTGTTCTGTCGCACGGTGGAGCACGGGGGAGCACGGGGAGCACGCGCGCTCAGAGCTCCGCGCCGCGGCTGCCTTTCTACTCCCGACCTGTCTGGTCAGGGGAGAGAATAAAAAGCCGATGCGGAAATTAATGAATTTGTCGCGATCAAGCGAATTAAACTAGTATGTCTACGTGGATGCTGCTCAGAATATGACAGACATCAGTGAGCGACCGCTTCTCTTTTTTTTTTCCTCTCTTAGAGCAGCGGTCATGGAAGTTGATGAAGGCTTATTATAACTCCGCCTGTAACTCCAAGGCGTCACTTTAGTGATGTGAATGCCCATATTTGGAGAGGGCAGATCTTCCCGGAGCTTCTGCTAAAATCTGCTATAAATCATGAAATAACACATTTAGCGTTATTTCTCTACAATATAAATAAACGCTCCTGTATTATTTTTAAATAAACTAATAAATATTAATGGCGATGCAATTTGAAAACATGGTGGGTCATGGACTTTAAATGTCTTATTTAATATCACTACAGTGGTGTGTGTTGTGATGTATCTGGTAAGTCAGATAAGATGAAATGTCCAGTCAGTAACTGTTATCCAACAAGGAGATCATTTAAGTTAAAGTTTCATTTCTATTGTAGTTTGACTGCTGTATTTTTAAACCTACTTAACACAAAATTCATGTCACTCAGCTGTGAGGATGGAGAGAAGGAAGAGAAGATGACAGAGGAAGAACCAGGACAGACTGGGGAAGGCAACAGGTTGGTCTAATGCAGGTGGAAGTGAGGGAACAGCTACTTAAGCCCAAGCAATAACATGTAAACATTATTTTTAAAAACTGTATTAAGATCTGTAATTTTTACAACTAATATATAATGCTTTTTTGACCATATGACAGTGCAGAATGCCACAGACAAAGGGTGAAGGCGACAGACACGAGGTCAGTGATAGAGACAAGTGATGACATCAGGTAGGAATAATTACATTAGGGAGGCAACAAAAACCTATACTGTATACCATGATGGTTTGAATTTCTGATGACCATCTTTCATTGTCTTCTTTCATGGAAAGTAACAGTTTAAATGTCATAAATGTTAAAACACTGACATGGACTCCAGGCTGTTAAGATTTCATATTTTTTCTACATAAAATATTGAGCACTGATTACCACTATTGTTATATATTTTTACTTTATTAAACTTCTTATTTGTTTATGATTGGAATGATCACCTGATATAATATGTAACATAAAAAAATCTGTAATATTGCTACTGTATTTTCTAAGTGCATGACTAAGGGAGGAAAGCTGTATGAGGCGGCAGGTAAAAAAAAAGGGGGGGGGGGGGCGTTGATGTTTTCGCATCCACCTCAAAAATATGTAGTTGCCCCCTGACTGCTATGCATGGGCTAGCAGCGCGTCCGTCCTCTGAGTCCACCGGAGACAAGTATGAGGAAAATTCCGGTCAGGGAACCAATGATAATAGGATTTTTAAACACCTTCACCTTAAACATGAACCACACAATAAAAGAGACAAGAATTAGTTTTCAGAGCAGCAGACTTTGAAAATGGGAGATCACCTCAAGACACTTTGAAACAAGTTTCAAAACTGTTTGAGATCAAATCCGAATTGGAAAGTGCGTGCTGGGTTTTTATTCTCTCAAACGTAGGACAATGATGAGTAACAGGAAGACAATTTCAGATAGCACATGGAAAACGTGGCAGTGTTCAAAACAAACAATGACGTAATGTCAAAACCTTATTTGGGATTAAACATGAGCTGGCCTAATCAGTGTTTTTGTTCTGTGTCCAGGAAGCACCAATTTGTGTTCTTCAGAGATGTTTTGTTTCATACAGAAAGACTTTTAGGAAAGCAAACTGGTTAAAGATTCATCAGAATACATTAAAGTAATAAGTTTTAAATGATCAATGTTTGAATTCTCTAACACCAACCAATGGTGTGATCTGAGAAACCGATTTCTAAGAGCTTATGACACAAGATTATCAGTTGCTCCTCTGGAAAGAATTGGGACACACACGCCGTCCATGCTTAATCAGAAATTTGTGATCCACCGAGTAGGTCTTATAGGAAAACCGTGAACCCACATTCATCCCAGATGATTTACTTCTGGCTTGAATTAGCTGCCTTGTTTAAGTGTAGCTTGATGTTTTTGCAACAAACTAAGGTTGCTTGCAAGTTCAAAGATTATTCAAGAACAACTTCCTGCCAGTATCCTGGATCTATAAATCCGACTTTTGTGCAAGGGATATAAGATTTAGTCTTTTAACAAGAAAACGCCCATCCACACACTATATTGAGACTTCAATGGAGTCTCAAGAAAACAAAAAACATCAACTACTACTGACTGAGATTTTGGTACGTTTTTTAATCTGGAGATAGTTAGTGGAATGAATGGGTTTCAGAAATGTAACCATTATTTTTATGTGTGGATGTTTTCATTTGAATACTGTGTGACTGAGCTCACCTTTTTGAAGTCCTACACAGATCCCTGACATCCAGACGAAAACCAGAAAACTTCTGGAGAGGAGGGTCCGTCGGATAGTCGAACCTCAGATTCAGGAGGGAGCACTATGGTTTTCATTCTGGTCGTGGAACACTGGACCAGCTCTACATCCTCAGCAAGGTCCTGGAGGGTGCGTGGGAGTTTGCCCAACCAGTCTACATGTGCTTTGTGGACTTGGAGAAGACATTTGACCATGTCTCTTGGGGAACCTTGCAAGAGGTACTCTGGGAGTATGGGGTACCAGGCCCTTTGATACGGGCGGTTAGGTCCCTGTATGACCGGTGTCAGAGCTTGGTCCGCATTGCCGGCAGTAAGTCAGAGAGAGAGTTGGACTCCGCCAAGATTGCCCTTTGTCACTGATTCTGTTCATAACTTTTATGGACAGAATTTTTAGGTGCAGCCAAGGTGTTGTGGGGATCCGTTTTGGTGACCTTAGGATCGCGTCTCTGGTTTTTGCAGATGATGTGGTCCTATTGGCTTCATTAGGTCGTGATCTACAACGTTCACTGGAGCGGTTCTCAGCTGACTGTGATGCAGCCGGGATGAGGATCATATCCTCTAAATCTGAGGCCATAGTCCTGAGCCAGAAAAGGGTAGAGTGCCCTCTCCAGATCAGGGAGGAGGTCCTGCCACAAGTGGAGGAGTTCAAGTATCTTGAGGTCTTCACAAATGAGGGGAAAATGGAGCGGGATATAGATAGGCGGATAGATGCGGCGTCTGCAGTGAAGCAGGCGCTGTACCAATTAGTTGTGGTGAAGAGAGAGCTGAGTCAAAAGGTGAAGCTCTCAATTTACCGGTCGAGCTACGTTCCTACCTTCATCCATGGTCATGAGCTTTGGGTTGTGACCGAAAGAATGAGATCTTGGATACAAGTGGCCAAAATGAGTCTTCTCCGCAGGGTGGCTGGGCTCTCCCTTAGAGATAGGGTGAGAAGCTCAGTCATCCGGGAGGGACTCAGAGTAGAGCCCCTTCTTCTCCATGTTGAGAGGAGCCAGTTGAGGTGGCTCGGGCATCTGGTTAAAGCTACTATATGTAACTTTTCTAACAATATATTTTTAACATATTTCTTCACTCTGTCACTAGATTGATGTTAGAGAGGTAATCTCTGAAAAAAACTAAAAAAAATATTGTCCCCTTGCTTCTCCAGGTGGTAAATAAGCATTTCTAAAAAGAAAAAGTGACCCGCCATTTTCCAGCCAATAAAAACAAAGTTTGTAACCAGCCAATAAAAACCGAGCTTGAATTTGAATCAGCCAATAAAAACAGAGCTTGAATTTGAATTTTAACAGACCACAAGGGGGCAGAGCCATATATGGCTCTGAGGGGGAGGGATCAGAATGCTTTGCTTGTTGAAATTTTTTCTAAGTGCTGATGTTCTACAGAAACTGCAGACTGAACCTTTAAGGATGCCTCCTGGACACCTCCCTGGTAAGGTGTTCCAGACATGTCCCACCGGGAGGAGACCCAGAGGAAGACCCAGGACACGCTGGAGGGACTATGTTTCTCAGATGGCCTGGGAACGCCTTGGGATTCCCCTGCGGAGCTGGCCCAAGTGGCTGGGGAGAGGGAAGTCTGGGCCTCCCTACTTAAGCTGCTACCCCGCGACCCGACCCCGGATAATTGGAAGAAAATGGATGCATGGATGGATAGATGTGACTGAGCTCACCTTTATTAAGTCCTGCACAGATCCCTGACATCCATAGGAAAATCAGAAAACTTCCCAGTGCTGAATCCAGGTCCATTGCTAGAAAAACACGTAAACAATAATCATAAATAAATAGCTCAAAATCAGGATAGAAACAATATTGGATTATACCGTCACATAACCACCTATATTAAACACCGACAGTCAGATTTTGGTTCAGTGACTGGCTAATTTAAAGACTATCACAACAAAACTAAACTAAAATCTGGTCAATCTAATCAAATGTCTTTTTTTTTACTCTGTATAATTATCCCTCTTTCTCCCACCTTCCTTCTACTTATTTCCACAGCCATAGATGACTAGAGTTTTTATTCTTAGTCATTAAAAGTCACACACCCACTACACAGCTGCTTCAGACTGCTGCCATCAGGGAGGAGACTGAGAAGTCTCCAGGCTTGAACCAGCAGACTGAGAGATAGCTCTGTTCATGCAGTCAGGATGCTAAACACTCTGCCTGCTCTGCCTCCCCTCCCATTTGAACTGCCTTAACACAAAAAACTTTCTCACACATTACCACACAACACAAAGATTTTAACACTGGACTCTGTGTCATCAAACGGGTTATTCACTAAACTCTCGGTCATGTGCTCATTCAGTTTGCACTACTTCTCATATTTGCACTAATGTTTGTATTACATTACTGCCTATAGTCATACTACTGTTTACATTCACTGTTTACATTTATTAATACTGTTTACATTTATTACTACTGTTTACATTTATTACTACTGTTTACATTTACACTACTTTTATATCTACACTACTGCTGATACATATACAGTATTCTCTGACTAGCCTTATTTAAGGATGCCCAATGTGCCTTACTGCATATGCCACTTTGCCTCTATACCAACATCAACTACCTCATACATATACTGTGTACATTAACTCATATGCTGCTTTGCCACTCTTTGCAAATGTCAATGCTAGAACCTTCAGTTTATTTTATAGATATACTTTTTATACTTTTTATACTACTATGCAAAAACTCAGGACAGTATTACACTTTTATTATTTCATTTTATGCTTATGTTCATTAAATGTTTAGTGTTTTAGTGTTGGTGTAAATTTTCATACTTTTATACTACTATGCAAAAACTCAGGACAGTGTTACACTTTTACTATTTTATGCTTATGTTTATTAAATGTTTCAGTGTTTTAGTGTTTAAATGGTTACTGTTGCACCGAAGGACTGAGAGAAACGCAATTTCAATCCTGTGTATGTCCTGTACATATTGCAGTTCTGACAATAAAGTTGACTTTGACTAAAACTTAAGATACAATTGCTGTTTAAAAAGCTTTAGAACTGAATGGATGGCTGATGTTTCAAGTCTAATTCAGTAAATTTACAACAAAATTCATCTCAGGGCACTATGTAACAATATAGGAGTTATTAGTCAGTTTACTGACTTACCTATAGTTTAGACGTGCAAGTCTGAGCAGACTTTATCTGCACAAACTTGCCACCAAGTTCACGGGGTCTCAACTTTTTCAGAATAAATCAACAAATCTAACGATGTGATTAGCCAGTAATGTAATTTCACGCTTAGACTTCAATTTATGTTGGTCTACCAAAAGAATAGACCTTTTATTGAAACTATCACAAAAATTACATAAACATTTGTATCGATATTAGCTCTGATTTAATAACTATGTTGACAAGAATTCAAATTAAAACAAACAGACAATTAAAACTTAACTGTTGGCACAAAACTTGACAGATTAAATACTTATGAAAAATAAGAAATAGGAGGAAGGAGATGAATGGAAGCTAAGTTAACGGAAGTTAATTATTTTGAAAACAACCAGGGTGGCAAGCTTTCCCATACGGATCTCAGCTGGGCTTCCCACACGTTCAGGACACAATCAACGCCTCGTTACCTGTTGACGATACGTCTTGGAGATAAGAGTTGAGGTTTGTGGACACTAACGGACTGTGTTGTCCAGTTCACGCCCAGATGACCTCCGCGCGTGTGAGCTGATTCAGACGAGTGAGAAGAACCGCTTCTCCCGGCAGGAACAGACTCCAATCGCACTGGTTGAACTTTCAAAATAAAACTTTAGAAAACAAATTCTTCCAGAACAGTGACAGGATCACAGTAAGGCTTTGCTATGATCCTAGCGGAGACGTGGGTCGTTGACATAATGACCGGGCCGACTCCAGCTTTCCCAGGGAAGAGAAAACAGTTGCCAGTAGTTCTCCTCCAAAAACTAACTTCCAAATAGGAAGTGCCCATTATATGGGGGAGGTGGGGTCTCCCCACCTTCTTAATAACTATTGGCTGGTTTTAACAAAATAAGAGATGGATTTTCATCTCATAGGCAGAAAGTCTCTTGACGGAGACAGGAAAACTGTTTACCGAAACGGCCAGATGGCCTGTCCTGTTGCGTCTAGCTTGAAGACAAAACAAGAGAAGGCAGAGAACAGCTCTTACCCTGACTTCTGCCTTAGAGACAGAGCCTGCTTGCTTTTGCAGAAATAAAACCAGCAGAATGTCGCAGTCATGCAAGTAACAGATCATCATTAAAAATGACAAAAATATACTGTAGATCAAATCTGAATTAACACACATTAAAGAGAAAGTTCAATCTGATTAATTAGTGTCCATTAATTCATAATAATTGTTAAAATATATAAGTGTCCATCTGTCTCCTTGAGAGCTTCAAGAAGGTGTGACACTTAGAGTTTCAGAGAGATGTGGAGAGGTGTACTTGAAGGTCAAGACAGAGGCCTATATCACTACAGTCCCCCTTTTTGGAAGTCATCGCCTGTCCTTGGGGATGAGTTCCAACACGAAAGGATACCACCGAATGTCTCTGACCTCTATGTAATCCAGCAAGTGGAAAAAGAAAAAAATCAAAAAGTTCAAAATTATACTCCCATAATGTTTTTGGAAATTCCATACTGTTCGTAGGTAATCCCTTTGCGGCAAGCTTTTAATCCTTTGGAAACATAGTCTGTTAACCCATGGAAAACTGAGTCTGTGATCCCTTGGAAACAAAGTCTTATAATCCACAACGGTAAATCCACAACGATGGGGGTTATTGATTTCATCAGCAAGAATGGTTTTTAATCAGCATGTAGAGGGGATCCCTCGATTGAAGCAGAGGAGGCGGGCCTTGGATGAAGGTTGAAGACCAACGTTGGATCAGCAGGTCCCCACATCGAAGGTTGCAGGCTGGATGGCTTCCAGTCGGTGCCACCCTGGTTCAATGTGTCATGCAATTATGTGGTTTTAGGTGGGCTTATGATTGGGATTCTACATTAAGCCTTACCTATATGCACCTGGTATGTAAGCTATCATGGATTAGATCAGCTAAAATTACCAATTAAGGGGTGGATCAATGCTGTAAAAATCAGATATAGGGATCTATACCTATAGAAATGTGGAGGGCTTCTGTAACGAATGCCTCTTCATTCAAACTAATCCTCCATTCATTAATTAGTTTAGGTTAAACTAAAATGAAAAAATGAAACTAGTTTGGTCTGAATGTCTGTTGTCTTTTAGACGAACGACGCAAGATTTGGTAATCCCTATGAATTTTGAAGTCTATGGCGAGACTCATCAAAATGAATAGATCTAGAATAGAAACGATCGAATCGGTTCTACCTAAATGATTGGGAGATCAGTGTAGATTATAGTACCTTAAGTAGTATTAATCTACTATGACTCTTCAAAGATTGAGATCTTTAACAAAATGAACAGCATGTTGGCATAGTTAAAATCCATTTAAGTCTTCAACTTATCAACAATCAAAACCTCTTTTGGCTGGGAGTGTTCAGAAAACAATAACAACTTCAATAACACAAAAGTAGCAATTAAGCAACTAAAAACAACGTTTCACTACGTCAAACTCACTCTGGTCGTCAGATTCCACGTCACACACAAGAAAAACAGTTCTTAGCTTTATAACCGATGTCAATTAAATCCTGCAGATTTAAACGGTTGTTAAGGTTAGTTTTTGTTGTGGGTTTTATGCTTAGCGTTTCTAAGTTCTAGTTGGAACGGTTTCTTTTCGCAACTAGAATAGTTTAAACTGTTTAAGCTTATTTACTATCCTGTGCTTGGACGACCTTCTTTTCCCATGAAGTCTGTGAGTTTCCGAGCTCTTTGTCGTTTGCGGGGTTAATGAAATCTTTGTCCTTGACATGGGCCTGGCCTAACATCACCCCCCTGTGGTCATGAGGGACCAAGCACACGGGTGTGGACGTCCGTCCATGGGCACGAGTTAGGATGCCATTGTTTAGTTTAAGCTGTTCGCGCAGTTTATGGGGAACCTTGTACAGGAACCTTATAGGTTTCGGCCAACGTACCTCTGTACGTTTACCTCTTTCTGCGTAATGCAGGTGTGTCACAACAGTCGGCGCCGTCGCAGGCGTGTCTCTGTCGTTGTGATGTATGTCTTCCCACTTCATGAATGAAGGGGTGCACTTTGAGTCTGTCAGAACTATGTCATCGCTGAGTAGTTCCAGATTCAAAAGCTCTTGAACCAAGGTTTCATCGAACGCTTGGCTGATAACTGAATTACCTGTCCCAGAGGACAGCACAACGTTCTCGGTGCGTGATCCTTGGACCTCTACACCGTCCTCTACCTGTGGTAGGAAGTGTGAGTCCGCCCCCTTTTTGTTTAAGGAGGGGTCCTCAAAATCAGTAACAATGAAGTCCAAGTGACTGCCAGAGTGTTGTAGACTGTCACCTTGTGGGCTCAGATGTCCTTGAACCAAGACTTCACTGACCGCTTGGCTGTTTGCCGAATTACCTGTCCCACAGGACAGTACAGCGTCCTCGGTGTGTGATCCTTGGATCTGTACACCGTCTTCTACCTGTGGTAGGAAGTGTGAGTCTGCCCCCCTTCTGTTAGAGGAGGGGTCCTCAAAATCTGTAACAATGAAGTCCAAGTGACTGTCAGAGTGTTGTAGACTGTCACCTTGTGGGCTCAGATGTCCTTGAACCAAGACTTCACTGAAAGCTTGGCTGTTTGCCGAATTACCTGTCCCACAGGACAGTACAGCGTCATCGGTGTGGGACTCTTGGATCTCCACACCTTCATCTACCTGTGGTAGGAAGTGGTCAGGGAGTGCTGAAGGTGTCAGCTCGCAGAGGAGGTCCTCGTGATGGGCCAGAGTCTGGTCCAATTGTTGAGTCTCCTCTGTCTCACCTGTAGTTGAAGGTTCACTTACCGGGTCTGCGGTCTCGGTTGGGGAATCCCATGTGACCTCAGCGGTACCTGTTGTTAGACAGTCAGTGTCCTGACCTTGAGGAGGTACCACGATTGGCAGTGGACTGCTCACTGTGGTCCACATCGTCTGATTGCCATAATTTATAATCGCCTCAAAGCGATTAATAAAATCTTGGCCAACCACAAATGGAGTCTGGAGTGAGTCAAGTTCAGACACATATACCGGGTGGTATAGTGTCATTTCGCCAATCTGCATGTGAACCATGGCTATTAGGGTTGTTCTCGTCTTTGCGAGGCCTTGTTGCTCACCATAAGTGTATTTCACAAAGGGTATTTGCCTGCCAACATCGTTAGCGGCGGTCCTTAGCTCCTCAAACAGTTTGGCTGACATGACAGACACGTCTGAGCCGCTAACCAGGAGTGCTTCTTGCTCTAGGACCCCTTCCAATGTGAGTGGCAGGTAAGCTCTCTTAGCTATACCCCTTCTTACAAAGTGACACAGAAACCGTTCAGGTTTTTCCACACGTGTCTGTGTACGTGTGACTCTGTCCGTGTAATCATCGTCGCTGTCAGCATCATGATGGCTGTCTGCCTCATGACCTTCAGGATGTGGATTCTCAGCAATTTGTTTGCTGTCAGTATTTATGTCAGTGTTGACGTTGTTGATGTCAACTGTATGCACTAAGTTGCTGCAAAAGGCAGTGCTGCGCGTCGCTTCATCAGGTGGAACAAGGTTGTTTGTGTTATCATCAAGGACAACGTCATACGATGTGTCAGCTTGGTCAACCACTGTAACATTCAAATCATTTGACAAACAAACCACATCCTCAGTCACGTCCTCGCGCGGAGGCGCCGCTTCCATAATCTGGAGCATGTGTGACTCATTGCATGTCTCGAGCGGGGCAGGGGCAGGAGGGCCGCTTCTCGGGAGCACATGTCGGGACAGACCACTTTTCAAAGGGTCACGGTACCCAGACATCAACATCTCTCGAAGTTCACCCACAGTGAGATCCATGAGAGAACTCTTTTGGTTCGATCCGGACCATCTGGGTTCATCTGGAGGGCGAACACCTACCTTGTGTGGTTCTCTGCTCCTCTCAAGGTTTTCAACCTGAGGGGCAGGGGGTTCAGAACTCCTACAGCTCGTAGCACCATGCTGATGTATGTTATTATGAAAAACCTGTGACCTCTCGCACTTTGAAGGAGAGGGAACCTCTACTACTTCCTGCGAGTGGGATGTGACCTTTTGACCTGTACAAACCTCTGATGGTATCCTAGGTTGTATTTCGGCCTCAAAAACTGACGCAGCATATTGTCTTATCACTTCCATGGAATCTTTTTTGCAATCAACCTTGAAATGAACACATTTCATTTGAAAAGGCATAAGATTCATAATGAAAAGACGTTTAAACTCCATATTTTCCTCTAATCCAGGAATAGTTTTTCCCCCGGAGTAGACCGAGATTAGCCTGTCGTAGAATGACAGGGGATTTTCCCACTTATCCTGATGGACGTTCCTAGCAGCTAAGTAATTAGCATACGATGAGGCAGATTCCCCCAAAATGCGGGGAGCACGGGCAGGAATCCCAAGGCCCCCATCCATCCATCTAGGATAGATAGGAGAGGAGCCCCCCTCAGGTGGTTCACCTGTTTGAACGTCCATCTTTGTACAGATGTTCTGTGAAAAATCAAATAAAGTGGGTCTCATATCGCAGCTTGCAAATATGCAAAGTGTATGAGCTGCTCAGAAAACATCCAAGATGTTAAATGAAATAAAAGTCAGTGATGTTTAGTAATTTGTCGACCTGTGACAAGGTCAAACAAAAACGGCTGTCGTTTTGAGATTTTTTGTGAAAAACCAAGACAAAAGAAGCCTCATGTGTGATATTTTAAACTTGCAGTTTAAAATAAAAATAAAAACAGTTTGTTTTGCACAGAATCAATGATAAAAGTGTCAAATTTTATCAACAACAGACATGTCTGTATTAAATCTGTGTAACTGTCCTGCCATCAACATTTGATTATATGTGAAAATCAAATTAAAGTGTGCTGTGAGTACAATATCCTCAAAAATGTTCCTCTTCTGAAACGGGAACAGTCAGCATGTACAAATTACCTGAAGACTGCGTCTTTCAATGTAACCAGCAGGGGGCACAGCGCTGGAAGTGAGTTTATCACAGCGACTGTAATCTCTCTATCTGACCGCTATAGAGGCGCTGTTATCACCAGTGAGCGCAGCCGTAGCTTTCAGCCCACAGACCTCAACACGGATGAAAAGCATCAAGCAGACAGACCCAAAGCGTTACGTGATACAGCTTCAGAGCCCCAGGCTCACAAAAACGAAATCATGTGAGCAAAATCGGTTGAACTGTGAAAACTTTTAAACTGCGTTCAAAAGAAACAAGGTCGGTCCTCATAAAACCGGCAAAATCGGTGTCACGTGACCTGGTCACATGGCGATCGGCAGTTTTCAGAGCAACCGGCTCAATCCACCCATTAAAATCTCAAAAACACCGCGTTTAAACAGTCTTTTTAAAGACAGTAATGGACAAACAAGCACGGAAACTCGTCTGGGACAAGTAGCTGAAGTAAAAAGTGACGAGGAGCGGGGCTTCACCCACTGCGCATGCGTCAACACATACAGCGTAATCGACCAATCACAGCGAAGACAGAACTGTAGTTCTAAAACCCAAGTGTTCATGGGAAATTGTGTCTTCCAAACCTAACGCCACCCACTAGTGACGTGCCGTTCGAGCGGTGTGTTCACGGACCTGCGGTCGGTCGAACAAAAGCGTGGAACGGTCTTTTCAACATTCTAAAACAGTCATAAATATCGCAAAACACCGCGGTTAAGCCAGTCTTCGACGATATCACGCGCATAGAACTCAAACAACACAGATAAACCGTCAGAAATGTGTGCAAAAATGAATCTGACAACCAGAGTCTACAGAAACCAACGTTCTTGAACGCGACACACAATGGACCAATCACAGCGTTTTAAGCAGCCATCTTGTCTCGGTACCGTTTAGCATTATAGCTCGGCTCAAAGTACTGGACTCTCTTCCACAAAATAAACGTATTTTTACACCGCAGAAAATACTGTCAATGAGCTGAAACACAACCAAGCTAACCCTCACGCCCCCAGGGGAGGCAGCACTCTAACTGTGTACAAACAACGGACTTTACGTCAAACGGAACCGGAATACATCCGGTCCCAGCTGAGTGGGTTTTCCCGAACCTCGGCAAACAACACGTTGTAACAGATTAGGTAAAATTGAGCAGCAAATGTGCGAAACAGACCTTCAACAATAAATCGCAGATGTAATAGAATGAAACAGGATCGTGACACGGCGGTCACCACAATGAAAAATGCACGCAGCCTCGTGACACGTAATGAAACGTCTCACAAGCACAGACAAAACATTTATCACTCAGCAGCTTCAAGCATTACGTTCAAATGTGAATGAAAAAATAATTCTAACGGGAAAATAATCCAGACAATGCCACGCTCAGCAACTCCCGGACACTCACCAGCCAAAACCACTCTATAAGTCCACAACCAGGATGCAAACTAATGCCAACAAACACCGTCAACAAAAATAAGCTACAAAAACAACTTATCAATTTAATCTTTCAGAAGACCGTCACGAGCCACCAATAAATGTAACAATATAGGAGTTATTAGTCAGTTTACTGACTTACCTATAGTTTAGACGTGCAAGTCTGAGCAGACTTTATCTGCACAAACTTGCCACCAAGTTCACGGGGTCTCAACTTTTTCAGAATAAATCAACAAATCTAACGATGTGATTAGCCAGTAATGTAATTTCACGCTTAGACTTCAATTTATGTTGGTCTACCAAAAGAATAGACCTTTTATTGAAACTATCACAAAAATTACATAAACATTTGTATCGATATTAGCTCTGATTTAATAACTATGTTGACAAGAATTCAAATTAAAACAAACAGACAATTAAAACTTAACTGTTGGCACAAAACTTGACAGATTAAATACTTATGAAAAATAAGAAATAGGAGGAAGGAGATGAATGGAAGCTAAGTTAACGGAAGTTAATTATTTTGAAAACAACCAGGGTGGCAAGCTTTCCCATACGGATCTCAGCTGGGCTTCCCACACGTTCAGGACACAATCAACGCCTCGTTACCTGTTGACGATACGTCTTGGAGATAAGAGTTGAGGTTTGTGGACACTAACGGACTGTGTTGTCCAGTTCACGCCCAGATGACCTCCGCGCGTGTGAGCTGATTCAGACGAGTGAGAAGAACCGCTTCTCCCGGCAGGAACAGACTCCAATCGCACTGGTTGAACTTTCAAAATAAAACTTTAGAAAACAAATTCTTCCAGAACAGTGACAGGATCACAGTAAGGCTTTGCTATGATCCTAGCGGAGACGTGGGTCGTTGACATAATGACCGGGCCGACTCCAGCTTTCCCAGGGAAGAGAAAACAGTTGCCAGTAGTTCTCCTCCAAAAACTAACTTCCAAATAGGAAGTGCCCATTATATGGGGGAGGTGGGGTCTCCCCACCTTCTTAATAACTATTGGCTGGTTTTAACAAAATAAGAGATGGATTTTCATCTCATAGGCAGAAAGTCTCTTGACGGAGACAGGAAAACTGTTTACCGAAACGGCCAGATGGCCTGTCCTGTTGCGTCTAGCTTGAAGACAAAACAAGAGAAGGCAGAGAACAGCTCTTACCCTGACTTCTGCCTTAGAGACAGAGCCTGCTTGCTTTTGCAGAAATAAAACCAGCAGAATGTCGCAGTCATGCAAGTAACAGATCATCATTAAAAATGACAAAAATATACTGTAGATCAAATCTGAATTAACACACATTAAAG
>JBBPBX010086013.1:0-14983 GCA_038048925.1 Garcialebias charrua | reverse complement strand
ATTTTGAACTCTGTTTACCGAAGAATCGGGAAATAATAGGAATGTTTTAAACTGGAAAAGCCATAAATGGAGGCAATGTCTTTTTAATGCTAAATCTCTGTATAGACTTGTAAAATCTGGTACAGATTCAAGGTGTGATGCATAGTGGCTAATGTTTTTGTATACAGGGGGTCCCCGACTTACGAGCGAGTTCTGTTCCTGCGAGGTTCTCGTAAGACGAAATCTCGTATGTCGGAACCTGAAACACGTGTTGCTCGTAAGTCCGTATTTTCGGTCGTAAGTCAGAAAATGTATGCTAGCGCTACTACGAACACTCGTTTTTCATCACAAACGTACATACTAGTTCATAAACATGCTCAGAAACTTGTTTACAAACTGATGCAAACATGCTCCGTCCTCCTGATGCAAACATGCTCCGTCCTCCTGATGCAAACCTGCTCCGTCCTCCTGATGCAAACCTGCTCCGTCCTCCTGATGCAAACCTGCTCCGTCCTCCTGATGCAAACCTGCTCCGTCCTCCTGATGCAAACCTGCTCCGTCCTCCTGATGCAAACATGCTCCGTCCTCCTGATGCAAACATGCTCCGTCCTCCTGATGCAAACATGCTCCGTCCTCCTGATGCAAACATGCTCCGTCCTCCTGATGCAAACATGCTCCGTCCTCCTGATGCAAACATGCTCCGTCCTCCTGATGCAAACATGCTCCGTCCTCCTGATGCAAACATGCTCCGTCCTCCTGATGCAAACCTGCTCCGTCCTCCTGATGCAAACCTGCTCCGTCCTCCTGATGCAAACATGCTCCGTCCTCCTGATGCAAACCTGCTCCGTCCTCCTGATGCAAACCTGCTCCGTCCTCCTGATGCAAACATGCTCCGTCCTCCTGATGCAAACCTGCTCCGTCCTCCTGATGCAAACCTGCTCCGTCCTCCTGATGCAAACATGCTCCGTCCTCCTGATGCAAACCTGCTCCGTCCTCCTGATGCAAACCTGCTCCGTCCTCCTGATGCAAACCTGCTCCGTCCTCCTGATGCAAACCTGCTCCGTCCTCCTGATGCAAACCTGCTCCGTCCTCCTGATGCAAACCTGCTCCGTCCTCCTGATGCAAACCTGCTCCGTCCTCCTGATGCAAACCTGCTCCGTCCTCCTGATGCAAACCTGCTCCGTCCTCCTGATGCAAACCTGCTCCGTCCTCCTGATGCAAACCTGCTCCGTCCTCCTGATGCAAACCTGCTCCGTCCTCCTGATGCAAACCTGCTCCGTCCTCCTGATGCAAACCTGCTCCGTCCTCCTGATGCAAACCTGCTCCGTCCTCCTGATGCAAACCTGCTCCGTCCTCCTGATGCAAACCTGCTCCGTCCTCCTGATGCAAACCTGCTCCGTCCTCCTGATGCAAACCTGCTCCGTCCTCCTGATGCAAACCTGCTCCGTCCTCCTGATGCAAACCTGCTCCGTCCTCCTGATGCAAACCTGCTCCGTCCTCCTGATGCAAACCTGCTCCGTCCTCCTGATGCAAACCTGCTCCGTCCTCCTGATGCAAACATGCTCCGTCCTCCTGATGCAAACCTGCTCCGTCCTCCTGATGCAAACCTGCTCCGTCCTCCTGATGCAAACATGCTCCGTCCTCCTGATGCAAACATGCTCCGTCCTCCTGATGCAAACATGCTCCGTCCTCCTGATGCAAACCTGCTCCGTCCTCCTGATGCAAACCTGCTCCGTCCTCCTGATGCAAACATGCTCCGTCCT
The DNA here is from genome assembly GCA_038048925.1 of Garcialebias charrua. Classification (NCBI taxonomy): domain Eukaryota; kingdom Metazoa; phylum Chordata; class Actinopteri; order Cyprinodontiformes; family Rivulidae; genus Garcialebias; species Garcialebias charrua. Next base: position 13,241 of record JBBPBX010086013.1, on the reverse strand, counting down.
CCTGATGCAAACATGCTCCGTCCTCCTGATGCAAACATGCTCCGTCCTCCTGATGCAAACATGCTCCGTCCTCCTGATGCAAACATGCTCCGTCCTCCTGATGCAAACATGCTCCGTCCTCCTGATGCAAACATGCTCCGTCCTCCTGATGCAAACCTGCTCCGTCCTCCTGATGCAAACATGCTCCGTCCTCCTGATGCAAACATGCTCCGTCCTCCTGATGCAAACATGCTCCGTCCTCCTGATGCAAGCATGCTCCGTCCTCCTGATGCAAGCATGCTCCGTCCTCCTGATGCAAGCATGCTCCGTCCTCCTGATGCAAGCATGCTCCGTCCTCCTGATGCAAGCATGCTCCGTCCTCCTGATGCAAGCATGCTCCGTCCTCCTGATGCAAGCATGCTCCGTCCTCCTGATGCAAGCATGCTCCGTCCTCCTGATGCAAGCATGCTCCGTCCTCCTGATGCAAGCATGCTCCGTCCTCCTGATGCAAGCATGCTCCGTCCTCCTGATGCAAGCATGCTCCGTCCTCCTGATGCAAGCATGCTCCGTCCTCCTGATGCAAGCATGCTCCGTCCTCCTGATGCAAGCATGCTCCGTCCTCCTGATGCAAGCATGCTCCGTCCTCCTGATGCAAGCATGCTCCGTCCTCCTGATGCAAGCATGCTCCGTCCTCCTGATGCAAGCATGCTCCGTCCTCCTGATGCAACATGCTCCGTCCTCCTGATGCAAACATGCTCCGTCCTCCTGATGCAAACATGCTCCGTCCTCCTGATGCAACATGCTCCGTCCTCCTGATGCAAGCATGCTCCGTCCTCCTGATGCAAGCATGCTCCGTCCTCCTGATGCAAGCATGCTCCGTCCTCCTGATGCAAGCATGCTCCGTCCTCCTGATGCAAGCATGCTCCGTCCTCCTGATGCAAGCATGCTCCGTCCTCCTGATGCAAGCATGCTCCGTCCTCCTGATGCAAGCATGCTCCGTCCTCCTGATGCAAGCATGCTCCGTCCTCCTGATGCAAGCATGCTCCGTCCTCCTGATGCAAGCATGCTCCGTCCTCCTGATGCAAGCATGCTCCGTCCTCCTGATGCAAGCATGCTCCGTCCTCCTGATGCAAGCATGCTCCGTCCTCCTGATGCAAGCATGCTCCGTCCTCCTGATGCAAGCATGCTCCGTCCTCCTGATGCAAGCATGCTCCGTCCTCCTGATGCAAGCATGCTCCGTCCTCCTGATGCAAGCATGCTCCGTCCTCCTGATGCAAGCATGCTCCGTCCTCCTGATGCAAGCATGCTCCGTCCTCCTGATGCAAGCATGCTCCGTCCTCCTGATGCAAGCATGCTCCGTCCTCCTGATGCAAGCATGCTCCGTCCTCCTGATGCAAGCATGCTCCGTCCTCCTGATGCAAGCATGCTCCGTCCTCCTGATGCAAGCATGCTCCGTCCTCCTGATGCAAGCATGCTCCGTCCTCCTGATGCAAGCATGCTCCGTCCTCCTGATGCAAGCATGCTCCGTCCTCCTGATGCAAGCATGCTCCGTCCTCCTGATGCAAGCATGCTCCGTCCTCCTGATGCAAGCATGCTCCGTCCTCCTGATGCAAGCATGCTCCGTCCTCCTGATGCAAGCATGCTCCGTCCTCCTGATGCAAGCATGCTCCGTCCTCCTGATGCAAGCATGCTCCGTCCTCCTGATGCAAGCATGCTCCGTCCTCCTGATGCAAGCATGCTCCGTCCTCCTGATGCAAGCATGCTCCGTCCTCCTGATGCAACATGCTCCGTCCTCCTGATGCAAACATGCTCCGTCCTCCTGATGCAAACATGCTCCGTCCTCCTGATGCAAACCTGCTCCGTCCTCCTGATGCAAACCTGCTCCGTCCTCCTGATGCAAACCTGCTCCGTCCTCCTGATGCAAGCATGCTCCGTCCTCCTGATGCAAGCATGCTCCGTCCTCCTGATGCAAGCATGCTCCGTCCTCCTGATGCAAGCATGCTCCGTCCTCCTGATGCAAGCATGCTCCGTCCTCCTGATGCAAGCATGCTCCGTCCTCCTGATGCAAGCATGCTCCGTCCTCCTGATGCAAGCATGCTCCGTCCTCCTGATGCAAGCATGCTCCGTCCTCCTGATGCAAGCATGCTCCGTCCTCCTGATGCAAGCATGCTCCGTCCTCCTGATGCAAGCATGCTCCGTCCTCCTGATGCAAGCATGCTCCGTCCTCCTGATGCAAGCATGCTCCGTCCTCCTGTTGCAAGCATGCTCCGTCCTCCTGTTGCAAGCATGCTCCGTCCTCCTGTTGCAAGCATGCTCCGTCCTCCTGTTGCAAACATGCTCCGTCCTCCTGTTGCAAACATGCTCCGTCCTCCTGTTGCAAACATGCTCCGTCCTCCTGTTGCAAACATGCTCCGTCCTCCTGTTGCAAACATGCTCCGTCCTCCTGTTGCAAACATGCTCCGTCCTCCTGTTGCAAACATGCTCCGTCCTCCTGTTGCAAACATGCTCCGTCCTCCTGTTGCAAACATGCTCCGTCCTCCTGTTGCAAACATGCTCCGTCCTCCTGTTGCAAACATGCTCCGTCCTCCTGTTGCAAACATGCTCCGTCCTCCTGTTGCAAACATGCTCCGTCCTCCTGTTGCAAACATGCTCCGTCCTCCTGTTGCAAACATGCTCCGTCCTCCTGTTGCAAACATGCTCCGTCCTCCTGTTGCAAACATGCTCCGTCCTCCTGTTGCAAACATGCTCCGTCCTCCTGTTGCAAACATGCTCCGTCCTCCTGTTGCAAACATGCTCCGTCCTCCTGTTGCAAACATGCTCCGTCCTCCTGTTGCAAACATGCTCCGTCCTCCTGTTGCAAACATGCTCCGTCCTCCTGTTGCAAACATGCTCCGTCCTCCTGTTGCAAACATGCTCCGTCCTCCTGTTGCAAACATGCTCCGTCCTCCTGTTGCAAACATGCTCCGTCCTCCTGTTGCAAACATGCTCCGTCCTCCTGTTGCAAACATGCTCCGTCCTCCTGTTGCAAACATGCTCCGTCCTCCTGTTGCAAACATGCTCCGTCCTCCTGTTGCAAACATGCTCCGTCCTCCTGTTGCAAACATGCTCCGTCCTCCTGTTGCAAACATGCTCCGTCCTCCTGTTGCAAACATGCTCCGTCCTCCTGTTGCAAACATGCTCCGTCCTCCTGTTGCAAACATGCTCCGTCCTCCTGTTGCAAACATGCTCCGTCCTCCTGTTGCAAACATGCTCCGTCCTCCTGTTGCAAACATGCTCCGTCCTCCTGTTGCAAACATGCTCCGTCCTCCTGTTGCAAACATGCTCCGTCCTCCTGTTGCAAACATGCTCCGTCCTCCTGTTGCAAACATGCTCCGTCCTCCTGTTGCAAACATGCTCCGTCCTCCTGTTGCAAACATGCTCCGTCCTCCTGTTGCAAACATGCTCCGTCCTCCTGTTGCAAACATGCTCCGTCCTCCTGTTGCAAACATGCTCCGTCCTCCTGTTGCAAACATGCTCCGTCCTCCTGTTGCAAACATGCTCCGTCCTCCTGATGCAAACATGCTCCGTCCTCCTGATGCAAACATGCTCCGTCCTCCTGATGCAAACATGCTCCGTCCTCCTGATGCAAACATGCTCCGTCCTCCTGATGCAAACATGCTCCGTCCTCCTGATGCAAACATGCTCCGTCCTCCTGATGCAAACATGCTCCGTCCTCCTGATGCAAACATGCTCCGTCCTCCTGATGCAAACATGCTCCGTCCTCCTGATGCAAACATGCTCCGTCCTCCTGATGCAAACATGCTCCGTCCTCCTGATGCAAACATGCTCCGTCCTCCTGATGCAAACCTGCTCCGTCCTCCTGATGCAAACCTGCTCCGTCCTCCTGATGCAAACCTGCTCCGTCCTCCTGATGCAAACATGCTCCGTCCTCCTGATGCAAACCTGCTCCGTCCTCCTGATGCAAACCTGCTCCGTCCTCCTGATGCAAACCTGCTCCGTCCTCCTGATGCAAACCTGCTCCGTCCTCCTGATGCAAACCTGCTCCGTCCTCCTGATGCAAACCTGCTCCGTCCTCCTGATGCAAACATGCTCCGTCCTCCTGATGCAAACATGCTCCGTCCTCCTGATGCAAACATGCTCCGTCCTCCTGATGCAAACATGCTCCGTCCTCCTGATGCAAACATGCTCCGTCCTCCTGATGCAAACATGCTCCGTCCTCCTGATGCAAACATGCTCCGTCCTCCTGATGCAAACATGCTCCGTCCTCCTGATGCAAACATGCTCCGTCCTCCTGATGCAAACATGCTCCGTCCTCCTGATGCAAACATGCTCCGTCCTCCTGATGCAAACATGCTCCGTCCTCCTGATGCAAACATGCTCCGTCCTCCTGATGCAAACATGCTCCGTCCTCCTGATGCAAACATGCTCCGTCCTCCTGATGCAAACATGCTCCGTCCTCCTGATGCAAACATGCTCCGTCCTCCTGATGCAAACATGCTCCGTCCTCCTGATGCAAACATGCTCCGTCCTCCTGATGCAAACATGCTCCGTCCTCCTGATGCAAACATGCTCCGTCCTCCTGATGCAAACATGCTCCGTCCTCCTGATGCAAACATGCTCCGTCCTCCTGATGCAAACATGCTCCGTCCTCCTGATGCAAACATGCTCCGTCCTCCTGATGCAAACATGCTCCGTCCTCCTGATGCAAACATGCTCCGTCCTCCTGATGCAAACATGCTCCGTCCTCCTGATGCAAACATGCTCCGTCCTCCTGATGCAAACATGCTCCGTCCTCCTGATGCAAACATGCTCCGTCCTCCTGATGCAAACATGCTCCGTCCTCCTGATGCAAACATGCTCCGTCCTCCTGATGCAAACATGCTCCGTCCTCCTGTTGCAAACATGCTCCGTCCTCCTGTTGCAAACATGCTCCGTCCTCCTGTTGCAAACATGCTCCGTCCTCCTGTTGCAAACATGCTCCGTCCTCCTGTTGCAAACATGCTCCGTCCTCCTGTTGCAAACATGCTCCGTCCTCCTGTTGCAAACATGCTCCGTCCTCCTGTTGCAAACATGCTCCGTCCTCCTGTTGCAAACATGCTCCGTCCTCCTGTTGCAAACATGCTCCGTCCTCCTGTTGCAAACATGCTCCGTCCTCCTGTTGCAAACATGCTCCGTCCTCCTGTTGCAAACATGCTCCGTCCTCCTGTTGCAAACATGCTCCGTCCTCCTGTTGCAAACATGCTCCGTCCTCCTGTTGCAAACATGCTCCGTCCTCCTGTTGCAAACATGCTCCGTCCTCCTGTTGCAAACATGCTCCGTCCTCCTGTTGCAAACATGCTCCGTCCTCCTGTTGCAAACATGCTCCGTCCTCCTGTTGCAAACATGCTCCGTCCTCCTGTTGCAAACATGCTCCGTCCTCCTGTTGCAAACATGCTCCGTCCTCCTGTTGCAAACATGCTCCGTCCTCCTGTTGCAAACATGCTCCGTCCTCCTGTTGCAAACATGCTCCGTCCTCCTGTTGCAAACATGCTCCGTCCTCCTGTTGCAAACATGCTCCGTCCTCCTGTTGCAAACATGCTCCGTCCTCCTGTTGCAAACATGCTCCGTCCTCCTGTTGCAAACATGCTCCGTCCTCCTGTTGCAAACATGCTCCGTCCTCCTGATGCAAACATGCTCCGTCCTCCTGTTGCAAACATGCTCCGTCTTCCTGATGCAAACATGCTGCATCTTCCTGATGCAAACATGCTGCATCCTCCTGATGCAAACATGCTCCATCCTCCTGATGCAAACATGCTCCATCCTCCTGATGCAAACATGCTCCATCCTCCTGATGCAAACATGCTCCATCCTCCTGATGCAAACCTGCTCCATCCTCCTGTTGCAAACCTGCTCCATCCTCCTGATGCAAACATGCTCCATCCTCCTGTTGCAAACCTGCTCCATCCTCCTGATGCAAACCTGCTCCATCCTCCTGATGCAAACATGCTCCATCCTCCTGATGCAAACATGCTCCATCCTCCTGTTGCAAACCTGCTCCATCCTCCTGTTGCAAACCTGCTCCATCCTCCTGATGCAAACCTGCTCCATCCTCCTGTTGCAAACCTGCTCCATCCTCCTGTTGCAAACCTGCTCCATCCTCCTGTTGCAAACCTGCTCCATCCTCCTGTTGCAAACATGCTCCATCCTCCTGATGCAAACCTGCTCCATCCTGTCAATGTCAATGTCAATTTTATTTATATAGCACATAAAAACAACCGAAGTCGACCAAAATGCTTTACAGTTAAAAAAATAAAATAAAAACAGAGTAAAATGCATCTAGTGCCACTAAACATAATAAAGCTATCAGTAAATACACAACAACAATAAAATCTGCTCATAATTTGATCTCACATTCTGCGAGGATCAAATGCCAAGTAAAAGAGATGAGTCTTAAGTGAAGATTTAAAAGTGTCAACAGTCTGAGCGGTCTTTACTTTCTCAGGTAAACTGTTCCACAGTTTTGGAGCAGCAACCGCAAAAGCCCGATCACCTCTGGATTTCATTCTGGATCTGGGGACATCTAAGAGAAACTGGTTGGTAGACCGGAGTGCTCTTACTGGAGTGTAGATGTTAATAAGATCACATAAATATGACGGGGCCAGACCTTTTAAGATTTTAAAAACAAGCAATAAAATCTTAAAATCAATCCGATAGTGGACAGGGAGCCAGTGAAGAGAAGCCAGGACAGGGGTTATGTGTTCATATTTTTTAGTTGAAGTTAAAAGACGAGCTGCTGCGTTCTGGACAGATTGTAAACGATGCAAAGATGATTTGTCTAAACCAACATACAGTGAATTACAATAGTCCAAGCGAGAAGTAATAAAAGCGTGAATCACCTTTTCAAGGTCTCTGAAAGAGAGACAAGACTTCACCTTGGCAATGAGTCTTAGCTGGAAGAAACCGGATTTAACTACAGCATTTATCTGTTTGTCTAACTTAAAAGCACTGTCAAAAATAACTCCCAGATTCCTGACATTGGAGTGGCTGTATGAAGCCAAGGGGCCAAGAACATTTAGGGTGTTACATTTGCCAAAGCTGATGGCTTCCGTTTTATTTTCATTTAGATTTAGAAAATTAAGTTTTAACCAGATTTTAATGTCATTCAGACAGTCCATCCTACTGATGCAAACATGCTCCATCCTCCTGATGCAAACATGCTCCATCCTACTGATGCAAACATGCTCCATCCTCCTGATGCAAACCTGCTCCATCCTCCTGATGCAAACCTGCTCCATCCTCCTGATGCAAACCTGCTCCATCCTCCTGATGCAAACCTGCTCCATCCTCCTGTTGCAAACCTGCTCCATCCTCCTGTTGCAAACCTGCTCCATCCTCCTGATGCAAACCTGCTCCATCCTCCTGTTGCAAACCTGCTCCATCCTCCTGTTGCAAACCTGCTCCATCCTCCTGATGCAAACCTGCTCCATCCTCCTGATGCAAACCTGCTCCATCCTCCTGATGCAAACCTGCTCCATCCTCCTGTTGCAAACCTGCTCCATCCTCCTGATGCAAACCTGCTCCATCCTCCTGATGCAAACCTGCTCCATCCTCCTGTTGCAAACCTGCTCCATCCTCCTGATGCAAACCTGCTCCATCCTCCTGATGCAAACCTGCTCCATCCTCCTGATGCAAACCTGCTCCATCCTCCTGTTGCAAACCTGCTCCATCCTCCTGATGCAAACCTGCTCCATCCTCCTGATGCAAACCTGCTCCATCCTCCTGTTGCAAACCTGCTCCATCCTCCTGATGCAAACCTGCTCCATCCTCCTGATGCAAACCTGCTCCATCCTCCTGATGCAAACCTGCTCCATCCTCCTGATGCAAACCTGCTCCATCCTCCTGATGCAAACCTGCTCCATCCTCCTGATGCAAACCTGCTCCATCCTCCTGATGCAAACCTGCTCCATCCTCCTGATGCAAACCTGCTCCATCCTCCTGATGCAAACCTGCTCCATCCTCCTGATGCAAACCTGCTCCATCCTCCTGATGCAAACCTGCTCCATCCTCCTGATGCAAACCTGCTCCATCCTCCTGATGCAAACCTGCTCCATCCTCCCAGAGGAAAACTGGCTACAGTATTTATTTGTTCAATTAAAATGTCTTGCTGGAAAGTGTCTGCCCAACACGAACTATATTAAAAAGATAGGAACCAATTTGCTGCATATTGAGTTACAAATCTCTAAACGGCAACGGCTGCTGTTGTTGTGGTGCCCCCCCCCCCATGTAAAGATTACTCAATAATTATTTCCACCACATAGCAAACAAACACACGTTAACATAAATATCAGACAGGATGCACATTTACTTGTAATAAGATCAATGCAACATGTTTTAAACAAGCGGAGACGATAAGATCTGAACAAGAAAACAACAAGTGATCCATTACAACAAGTGATCCATTACAAGAGAAGATCTCTCCATCAGCTGATGGAACAGCTCCTCCTCAGTCTCTGCAAATGATAAAACTGTGATGATAAGCGATCGTCTGTGCACAGCCAGCAGCTCGTGCACACAGGAGGAAGCGGCTGTGGTTAAAGGTGGTCTGCGTCGAGCCTTTCCTCCTGCCGGCTGTGTTTTTATTCCATCTGCCGTACGGAGGTTTAGTTTGATCGTTTCTGCACACTTTCATCTCAGCTCTTGCCCATAAAGTAAGTCAAGTAACACAACGCAGTGAGGATGTTGGATGTAGAAAATCACAAACAGGAACATGTCTGCATTGGTTTTTGCCAGGAGTCCAGATTGCAGATGTTGGATGCAGATGTTGGATGTTGTCTATCATGGTGCACCCTGCAGATGTTGGATGTTGTATCATGGTGCATCCTGCAGATGTTGGATGTTGTCTATCATGGTGCATCCTGCAGATGTTGGATGTTGTCTATCATGGTGCACTAAGATTCATAACTGGTTGTGATTATCGTACCCACCACTGCACCCTGTATTCACTGGTTAACTGGACATCATTAACTTCACACAGACTCTTCCACTGGTACATTTTCATCTTTAAATCACTTCTTGGTCTGCTGCCCTCATACATCTCCTCCTACATGTCTCTGTGTGAGTGCAGCTACAGCGTGCGCTCTCAGGACATGATTACCTGCAGTGTTCCGTCAGTGAGGACTGAACTTGGAAAAAGGGCCTTCTCCTACTCTGCTCCTGCTTCATGGAATATCTTACAAAAAGATCTGAAGCTCTCGACCTTGACCTCTCTAAATGGTTTTCAGAATCTGTTGGAATCCTGGCAAAAACCAATGCAGACATGTTCCTGTTTTTGATTTTCTACATCTACCTTATAATCTGTCTGTTTTGCTACTTTGATATCTTTGTTTTAACTTGTTAAAAAAAACTGTATTTCTCTCTTATGTTTGTCTATTGTTGATTGTTCAAGGAAACTCTACTGTTGTCATCATTCTTTAGTTTGTAGACAGGTCTCTCTTGTAAATGAGTCCTTGAGGCTCAATGAGATTAACCTGACTAAATAAAGGTTGAATGAATGAAAAAGGGCTCAGAAGGGAATAGGGCTGAACGATTTTGGAAAATAATCTAATTGCAATTTTTTTTTCTATAAATTGCAATTGCGATTTAAAACGCAATTATTTTTTTAATATCTTCTCAAGTATTTTTCAACAAACAGAAGCAATAAATCAATCTGTTTTATAATAAACAATGTCAGATTTATTTAAAGCAGAGATTACAATAAAGCAAACAAATCTATGCCTTTTCTTTTCACCATTTCTATTTTTTCTTGATTCATAAACATAATAGTAAACATGTTAAGTGAACTTCCTAACTACTGTCTGAACTTCACATGACTTAAAGGGGACCACAGATGCAAAATTCACTTTTTTATGTTTTTTTTACTCAACTTTGGGTATTTACTTCATAAAAAAACAGTCCTTGTGCCAAAAAAATGCACCCAGTGGTTTATTTACTCTAAGTAGATTTATTTATTTTTGATAAATACACCAGGATTCACACTTCCTGCAGTTATTGACGTCACAGGCCGTAGCCAATCACCTCAAACCTGAGTCCAGCCCCTCACCTAGCAACCCCTGGTTAGGCTCAACCCACTTCTGTATTAAACACATGACTGTTGTTTTTCATGATTTCATCTCATCTTTTGTTTATATGTTCTTAATTTCATGTGTACAGCACTTTGTTGCAGCTGTGTTTTTTTTAAATGGCTTTATAAATAAAGTATAATTGTTATTTTTATGTTTTAGTTCAATTTTTAGTGTATTTGCGATCGCTCCCAACGCGCAGCCGGCAAAAATTAAACGAGCGGACCCCCGGCGTAGGGACCGGCGGCAACGGGACCCTCTTCTGGCGGATGGAGCGGAGCTTCAACTGTACAGCCTCGCTGCAGCCTCGCAGCAGCGAGGACCTTCTCCTTACGGATTAATTTACGGGAGACACTTGGTGAACTTTGTGTTGTCTTGACTGGAACAGCGATAACTCCCAAAATCTCCGCGTGCAACGAGCGGAGCTGGCGAACACCGGAAGAGGAACAAGCTAACATTAGCTTCGGATTCGGCAGGTCTCATGCTAAAAGGAGCAGCAAATTGCGGCGCGCTCAGACGGGTTTCGGTAAGTTATCTTAAGCTAGCACTAACAGTAAGTCAAATGAGTAATAAAAAAAGAGCTAATTTTAAAACAACAACACATTACAGATACTGGCTGTTACAGAGGGCGTAAACAGATCTTTGAAGGGCGTGGACTTCAGAACTTGTATCAGAAACCGGTCGTTCAAAACGAAAGTTAAAAATGGCAGAATTAAAAAGGGTATAATTAATTATCTAAGAATTATTTTGTGTATTAAAATGAATTAATATTGTCAAGATAGCACACAGACATAACATAAAAATTTTAAAGACCTATATGTGGTCTCCTTTAACTTTTTAAGATAGGTGATGGAAACTATACCTCCTTTTCACAGAAACACTTTCTTTGTTTTGGGTATGTGTTCAAAACTGTTGTAAGGGGAGCCGTTTTAGCCAAAATTAAATAAATAAATAAAATAGTGAAATAAATAGTTATTTGTCATTCATTAACCTATTTTCACCTATTTTCCCACTTTTACATAATCAATTTTTCATTTACCTATTTTCCCACTTTTACATAATCAATTTTTCATTTACCTATTTTCCCACTTTTACTTAATCAATTTTTCATTTACCTATTTTCCCATTTTTACTTAATCAATTTTTCATTTACCTATTTTCCCATTTTTACTTAATCAATTTTTCATTTACCTATTTTCCCACTTTTACTTAATCAATTTTTCATTTACCTATTTTCCCACTTTTACTTAATCAAATTTTCATTTACCTATTTTTCAATTTAACAAGTTTTTCTTTTGTCTTTTTCCATTTACTTGATTTGGTATTTCCCATTTTCATTAATCAATTTCTCATACAATCCCTTTTTTTTACCTATTTTTCTTTCACTTATTTTTCACTCAACATCTGTTTGAAAGACTTTTCATTTTCCCATTTGCTTATTTCCCTTATTTATTTAGTATTTCCTTATTTTCTTATTCATTTCTATTTTCCACGCAAAACTTGGGAAAAGAATAAATGCAAATGAGGAGAGGCGCGTCATCGGTGTACAATGGCAGCCCATTGGTTGGTTAGATACAACTGCAGCACTGAGCTTCTCTGACTGGACTTCCCCTCCGTAAAGCAGTCTAGCAATGGCGAGTTACAGAAGCAGACAGCCACCGTTTCCTGTTTTGGACTTTCAGAATAAAAGCTTGCTTCTCGACGCCGCAGTGTGTAGAGACGCAAAGTTCGCGCTGTTGCTCTTGTTTTGAAAATAAATACCTTCGTGTCTTTGAACGGACGTGAAAGCTTTATGGAAGCGTCCGTTTGTTTTGGTGAAGCAGAGGGAACAGCACGTTCCGTCTCAAACTTGTCCTAAATGCTGATAAAACAAAATCGTTCTTTAGTTTTAGCAGGTCGTTTTCGTAAATGAGCCCATGAGGCTCTATAAGATTTACCTGACTAGATAAAGGTTGAATGAATACGAAGCTGAAGTTAGCTTCCGATTCCAGCTTCCAATTCGGCAAATGACTAAAGGGATATTACAACTAATTTTTCAGTACCTTGAGCGGGTTTAATCTGCTCTAGCTCAAAAACTACAACACCTAGACTCTTCAAACCAGGACTAGATTATTCTACACTAATAGAAGGATATATAAAACTAAGTCTGAGCTTTGTGAAACTTCAACAAAGTTTTTTTTTTTTAAATCATTTTTAAGTTACTTGACCATACCAAAGCCCACCGCATGGCAGGTGATCCCACACACCCACTACACAGCTGCTTCAGACTACTGCCATCAGGGAGGAGACTGAGGAGTCTCCAGGCTCGAACCAGCAGACTGAGAGACAGCTCTGTTCATCAGGCAGTCAGAATGCTAAACACTCTGCCTGCTCTGCCCCCCCTCCCATTTGAACTGCCTTAACACTAAAACTTTCTCACACATTATCACTCAACACAAAGTTTTTCACTAAACTCTCGGTCATGTGCTCATACAGTTTGCACTACTTCTCATACTTGCACTAATGTCTGTATTACATCACTGCCTATAATCATAATACTGTTTACATTCTCTGTTTACATTTATTAATACTGTTTACTTTTATTACTACTGCTTACATGTAATTACTACTGTTTACATTTATTTACACTACTCTAATATCTACACCACTGCTGGTACATATACAGTGTGCTCTGAACGGTCTTATTTAGGGATGCCCAATGTGCCTTACTGCATATGCCACTTTTTGCCTCTATAACAACATCAACTACTACCTCATACATATACTGTGTACATTGACTCATACGCTGCTTTGCCACTTTGCAAATGTCAATGCTAGAAACCTTTAGTTTATTTTAGTTATACTTTTTATACTCTTTTTTTTGTGCTAGTATGCAAAAACTCAGGACAGTATTATGTTCATTAAATGTTTAATGTTTTAGTTTTAGAGTTGGTGTGGATTTTCATGCTCTTGCACCGCTATGCAAAAAAAAAAAAAACTCAGGACAGTGTTAGTTTTACTATTTTATGCTTATGTCTATTATTATATGTTTCAGTGTTTCAATGTTTAGATGTTTACTGTTGCACCGAGGGACTGAGAGAAACGCAATTTCGGTCCTGTGTATGTCCTGTACAGTACATATTGCAGATCTGACAATAAAGTTGACTTTGACTTTGACTTTGACTT